>JAGFNQ010003665.1:31608-277631 GCA_024364735.1 Boesenbergia rotunda
TAAACCGAAATTAACTACGGTAAACTAATCCTCGATCCTCTCTAGCTTGAATTCTCCTTGTTCGTCACGCAAGTGTGAGCCTCGAACCCGCAAGCTCAGCAAATCGATGGAAAATGGCATCTGCGATTCAAAATCAGCTCATAACTGCTCAAATCCGAAACATCCAATCCGTTCATTCAACTCAGCTGCGATGATGGATTGGGATTGATCCGAGCACTCCAGGGAACCCCTCTGAACTACTCAGGTGGATGAAATGGTGCGCAGCCGATGTTGACGAAATCAAATGGCAGAACTCCGGAGACCTCACAAAAGCTCTGTTCTTGGGCAGTTGAGAGCTGGAAATTCACCGAGAACCATTCCACTGACCTAGAACTCGATCTAGTGAAGAAATCAAGGGGTCGCGCCCTTTGAATTGAAGAAAAACTCTGAAGAACTGAAGAAGACGAAGAAGGAGCTGAACTATGCGGCGGAGACGCGACGAGGATGAGCTGCGCTGATTTTTTGATTAAATAGAAACAAATGGACGGCTCTCGGAGGAGATCCAACGGTAGATCTTGGTCTGATTGGAGCCAAACTTTTATGATGATGATCTGGGGTCAGGATCTGCCTGGTAGCTCGGATCCTCCAGACAACGGATGGTCCAGATCAACTCTATCTGTGATTGGACGCTCTAGAGCCCTCCTTGCTTGATCCAACGGTTGATCTAGCTCTGATTGGGATGAAACCTTCAGATCTTGATCATAGAGCCTGATCAACCCTAACCCTAGCTCGGATTGCTTCAGATCGTCCCGGATGGCTCAGATCTAGCCGCTTTTGAATCGGACGGCCCGGATTAATCGTAGGCTTGATAATTCGATCCGGTTCACTTCCGACTCAAGTTTGACCCAATATGCCCTAGGTCCAGGATCCTTTAATGCCTACAAAAATATATCAGAAAATTAGTGGCCAAATAATCCAAAAATTGTGTAATTTTGCAATTAAGTCCAAAATGAGATAAAGTTCCAAAACCTAGGGTAAAATCATAATTAAGCAATAAAAACATGGGTCAAACATGGATTTTAGCAATTAAAATAATCACAAAAATGGTACTTATCAACTCCCCCACACTTAACCTTGAGCGTCTCGCGAAACAACTAAATAAGTATCCCTTAGGCTCTCTTAAGCATAATTAGAAGCAAATGAAAAGAAATTACCTAAGGTTGTCAATTCTCATAAATCTAAGCTCTATGGATTAGTATCTTGTCCTTAAATCAACAACTTAGCCTTTTCATCAATCATGAGTCATTGGGATGAATTTAAATCACTAGCCTTTCAAGGGAAGTTTTGGTGGCTCTCTCCTTAAATTCTAACTTGATGATGGAAGTGGAGCTCACTCAAACACATATGCTTCTTGAACTACCATAGGCTTGCTTATTATCTAATCTCCACCATTATTCATGATTAGGATCAACATCTACAAAAACAAGTGTAAACATGGAAAATGGTGAGAAATGGAATAGAAATCAAGGAAAATGGAAAAATTGATGGAGTGGGAGACTTGGTTGCTCAAAAAATGTTTCCAATGTGCTTTGCCCCATCTTACAGTCCTCTAATGACATCAAAAGTATGGTGGAGTGAAACTTGAATAAATTCCTTTGATTTGGATGAAAAACCTTCATTTGATCTCAATGTGCCAAGTTCCCAATTTCGTGCCAATTTTGTTTCTTCTCTTTTCTAATCATTCTTTTTTTCTTCTTTCTTTCTTTCTTGTAAGGTCAGAAATGTATTGATGCAAGCTTGGACTTGGATAAGAAAATTTTCACTTGATTTCATGGTGCCAAAGTTCAAAGGTGTGCCACTTGCTTCTTGTTTTCTTTCTTTCTTTTCTCTGATTTTCTCTCTTTTTCTTTTAGCAAATTCAGAAGTAATGGATTGCAAGGCTTATTTGATGAGAAAATTCCACTGAATTCAATGTGCTGAAACTTCAAATGTATGTGCCATTTTTCTTCTCCTTCATTTTCTATCTTCTTTTTTCTCTGTTTCTATGGCAGCTGCCACTTCTATTCTGGTTCCATTTGCTCAATCTTATTGTGCTTATGCTTCCCAAATCTTTGTTCAGACTTGCCTCCACTCAACCTGCCGTGAGCTTCAAATAGATGCTCTAAGGAAACCAATTCATCCCTTAGTTGAGACAAACTGCATTCTTCTCATTTCTTTTAGACTAGCTACAATCAAACGTTGCAGCTGTAATTCGATTCAGATTAGTGGCGATTCAGCTTCTAGAGAGTCTACTTCACATCTTGTATGGAAACACATTTGATATGGTAAACAAATTACTGATTTGGCACAAAAATTTCTGCACAAAATAAAATTCAGAATTTCAAATTTTTGTCACAGATTCTGCTTTTCTCAGCTCTTTTTCTTTTGTTTCCCTTCTCTTTTGATACATTCACTAATTGGCAGGAGACCTTCTGCGAGAATCAGAAATGAGTGAGCTTCAAGTGGACTGATCAACACATTTGGCACAGAAGTGGCAACTCCAAGTAGCATTGCAGAATTTCTCCTTCTTAGTTCTTAACTGCATTTTTTTTTCTCTGTTTCGATCTATCAGTCCTAGCAAGTTGTTACTGATCAGCTGTGATGTTCTCATACTCCAACTTTTCAGTTTTGATCCAAGCCAATTCCAAAACCTGTTAAACAACTCAAGTTAACTCATTTGGCAAAAACTTTTGCTACATTCTCTTTTCTTTTTCTTTCATAGCAGATTTTTTTCTTGTCATTGCATGCCACCATTTTTTTCTTCAAAATGTAGTAAAGAATCTAAGTCTCCAATGGCTCTCACCTCATCTTGCAATTCTTGGCATTCCAAACTCACTCAATTGGATTGATTTCATCTTCATTGCAAAAAAAAATTTTTCGAATGAAATTGCTTCCAAATCACTAATCACTCCCCCACACTTAATCTTTGTCCGTCTCGGGCAAAATAACATCAAGAACAATCCAAACAACAAGTCCAAAGAAAAGTGAGGGTAAGAGTAAGAAATAAGTAGAGAAAAATGGAATGAACATGATTTTTTTTTTAAATGATATGGAAAGGTAAACAAAGTGGATTAGCTCTATAGATGTGATCCAATCATTGAAATATGTTTTGAAAGAACCTAAGCAAGTTCTAGATACAATAACATATGTGTATCACAAAATAAGGCTAATTCTCACTAGGTAAAAATAATTCATCCCAAGTCCTCAATTAAGAATCTAAAGCAAGTAGTACTCAAGCATCCAAGAATTCATCCATTAGCTCAAACCTAAGTTTAACAACCAAATTTAATTTATTTTCAAAAGACTCTAAAATGCTATGGAGAATACCTAAAGGGATACTTTTATTTCTACTCATGCAAAAGTGCAAAAGAAAGACATGGTATTTACAATGACTCAGTTCAAAGGAAAATTCTAATTCTAGGAAGCATGAAAATGAAAAATGAAATAAAAGAAAATACAAGAAAAATCAACTCCCCTTTATTTTGGTGGACGGAGTCGATCCAGAAGTAGCCTCCATCTGGTAGTGGAGGTGTCTGGGTGTCTGAGAGATGTGACTCCCCCACACTTGAACTTTCAAAAATTAGCTCTGGTGGCCTAAGGCGATTCAGATTTAAAATCCACTGAAGGAATGGAGTTCTTCGAGTTAAAGCAAAATCATCTCCTCCTTCTTTATGCCCTTCAGAAGTCCTTCCAGGAGGCTGAAGTCTGTTCAGTTGGAGCACCCACTCCTGAAGTCTTCTGGACCCTGCAAAAACATGTAATACCTCTCTCAAGCGTTCAGGGTCAGAAAGAAATGATATAAGTTCAGTCTCTGCATGAAATAAATCCAAATCTGCATCATGTCCAATTAAATCAATTTGTGGTGCCTCAATAAAATTTTCAAAATCATTTTCTACCAAATTTGCATCCAGAGCTCATCACAAATAAAGAAATCAATTTCAGGCTCATCAATAGAAATTTCACAATCATTTCCATCCAGTGTGTATCAAGCAATGTGTCACAGCCAATCAAATCAATATCAAGTATCTCCAAAAGTCTTTCACATTCATTTTCAGCATAAGACATAACAAGAGATTCATCAAAATAAATAACATCCATTTCAGGCACTTCTAAAAATTTTCACTAGTCATATCCACAAAAGATGTATCTAAAGATTCATCATAACAAACTACATCAATTATGGGTGCCTCTAAAATTATTTCACTATTCATATTTACAATGGATGTGTCAAGTAATGCATGATGATCAATAAAATCAATGTTTGGTACCTCTATTGGATTTTCACAAAAAATCTCTACACAAGGTATATCAATAAATACATCAGAATCAATAAAGTCATCCCTAGGTACCTCACTGAATTTTTCTGAAGAAGGAGGAGAAATACTTACCTGAGTGTGCTGGATAATACCTGAAGGTGTATCTGTGGTCTCCTCCTGGTCAAGTTCAAGCTCCTCTTCAGCCTCAGGCGCTGGTGGACAATCAACTGGTGATCCTTGGGTGCTTGCTTCCACCAGCAAGTCCCTACACTTTCTGGTTCATTCTCTAAATCTTGTGGTGGTCCCTGGGGCTTAGTGCAGTCCCCTACACCTATGGAATCATCTCTCTGCATGCTTCTCCTGTAATATCTGCAACAACAGTATCAGAAAAATTAGGACCACTAATAACACTATCATCAGAAAATAAAAGTCTAGAATGGTCCTGTGGAGCTTCAGTTTCTTCTTCTGGAGCTGAAAAATTTGAATTGGATTTTGAGTAGGAGTCTCCGGAGGAATGCATGCTCTAGGTGCCCAGACTTTAATGTATTCTTCTTCTTCTTCTTCTAAAATTGCAAGATCCATTAAAGAAAGATTTGGCCTGCACTAGGGTCACCTTGAACTTGTATCTGATTCATTTGACTAGAAATTTGTCCAACGCCTTTTCGATGTCTTGAAGCCTTTGCTGCTTCGAGATATTGTACAACTTGTTGATAAATCTCCTCCATTCTTTGTAGTTGAGCCTCATTCTCATTAAGATTCTCAAGCCTCCTTGGTTAGCATAGCTCCTTGACTGATTTTGAAAGGATGAAGTAGGCTGAAAATTTTGAGCTTGCTGTGATCCTTGAAAACCATGCTGTTGGGGCTGATTAAAGGACTGATTAGAGGGCTGATATGTTGGAAAATTTTGCTGGGAAATGTAGCCCTGAAAGTTTTGATTTGAGCTGGAAAATTAGGTGGCGAAGGCTGAAAATTCTGCCCTTGAAACCCTTGATTGTAAGGCTGTGAAAACTGGTTCAAGGGCTGTGTAGGCTGAAAATTTTGTTGGTTTTGCGCTGGAAAAACTGGGAATGATTGAAAATTTTGCTGCCCTTGATTGTATTGCTGGAATTGAGGTTCAAAATGCTGAAATGGTTGCTGAAAATTGGGCTGAAATTGCTGAAAACTGGGCTGAAAATTCTGGAAAATTGGCTGCCCGTTTTGAAAATTCTGTAAATTCTGGAAATTGCTGGAATTTGGCTGAAATTGTTGGAAATCTTGTTGTGGTGGCTCGAATTGTTGAAATGGTGGCTGAAACTGAAAGTTTGGTTGCTGAAAATTAGGATAGGGCTGCTGAAATTGATCATTCGGGTGCTGAAAATTCAAATGGGGCTGCTGGAAATCAAAATATGGCTGCTGGAATTCTTGGAGTGGCTGAAGTGTTGTTGAGGTGGCTGAAATGTAGGCTGAAGTAGCTTCTGATAAGTAGATGACTGAGCTTTACGTTCTAGTTGATAGTCCAACCCCTTTAACACATTTTTTAACTCCTCCAATGCCTCTTCTATCTCTTTTGACCCCATTTTGAATTTGCAGCCCTGTCACAAAACAAACAAGAAAAATGGCAGCAACCGTATACAAAAATAGAGCACAATAAAATAGAACCCAATGATATGTCTAAAAGTATACAAGCAAAAATCAAACAAATCAACTAGTTGCTTCCCCGGCAACGGCGCCAAAAATTTGACGGACCCAAATATACTATGTTAAAGTTGTCACGAAATGTATGGGCTCATCAAATTTAAAATATATCAATGAATAACTGGAAACCCTTTTTACAATCAAAAACTGAAAATGTAATATAGGGGCCACAGGTCGTATTTTTCTCGGGACTAGTCGACGTTATTTGATTCAAGCTCGTGTTTAGGTGTCGTTTGTGAATTTGGGTTTCGAATGTGATTGGGTTTGGATTGCAATCGGAAATGAAATGGCAATGAAGAAAAAGGAAGACAAACTAATAAACCAACCAATGTTATGGCAAGTAATGACTCAACCAATGGATCACTTACTCATCTAAACCCTTAAGCATTTGTTTGAAACTAATTTCTGATTTCAAAAGCAAACAAAATGCCAAGCAATGCAACAACAAAGTCAAACGCAAAACATGGACAGTTGCAAGCAATCTAGAACCGGACTGATACAAAAGTCGTGCAAGAGTTCTTGATACCAAGTGCACACAATTTAACAATCCTTGATACAAAGTAATATTCTGATGTGTCAAAAGAAACTGATGCTAGTGCAAAATATAACTGATCGAGGCCAATTGAGCTAACCAGTTCACTTGGAAGTCAACACCTTTAGTGAAATGCTTTGGATGAATGAAGGGAAAATTCAGAAATCTGCAGCAGAATTTCAGAAACAGGATGGCAAGTATGCAGCCACGAATTTGACACAAAATCAGACACAAAAAACCAAACTAGAATGCTACAATCCAAGATTCAACTAAGTTTCACAAGAATAGGCATCCCTTGATACAATTCAGAATCAATAGGTTGAAACATTGCAGCCCATACTGACTTCTGCCGTGTGCAGAATTCAAGTGCTGGAATGTTAAAACCATTCGATTACAGATCAGGCAAAGCAAGCTGGACTAGTGCTCTGAGCTAGTGTTCAATTCCGATTCAGAAAATCAAATTCAGTTACAAACTGAATGCATTACAAACCAAGAGTTGCAGAAAATGCACTCAGATTCAGAAATGTGATGCCGCAGAGATTTGGATGCAAACAACCGACTGATACATTGCAAGATAAGTAAAATGTAGCAATGAAACATAGATGTGCAGCAATGCTTAGGAATGCACTATCTCACTGAGCATTATTCTTCACTTCGGAAGTTAAACTGGACACAATTCGAATTCAACAAACTGCAGAATCAGAAACTAAGAAAATTTGCAGAAAAAGGGTTGATATGCAATGAACAAATGGAGCTAAACATTCAGATTCAAGCTGGATGAGAAACAACTTGAACAATGTATATATACACACTAAATGTGATCTTGAATTGCAAGAATTAACTACACAAGATTCAGGATTGAAAGAAGATGCAAAAATCAGAAACCAAGCTGGAAAATTCAGAAATGACTGATACGCACAAATAGAAATGGCACACAACAAGTAGATAGAAAATTGGCTGTAATTAGAAGCTATTGTGCACTTGACTAACTCCCTAACTAATCTACTTGCAAAATAGAATTTACTACTGCCAAAAACCATTCAAAACGAAAAGACAGCTAATGAAACAGAAATTTGAACTGCAGAAAAGAAACTTAACTACAGAAACGAAAATTCAGCTAATTAAACCGAAATTAACTACGGTAAACTAATCCTCGATCCTTCTCTAGCTTGAATCTCCTTGTTCGTCACGCAAGTGTGAGCCTCGAACCCGCAAGCTCAGCAAATCGATGGAAAATGGCATCTGCGATTCAAAATCAGCTCATAACTGCTCAAATCCGAAACCCATCCAATTCCTTCAACTCAGCTGCGATGATGGATTGGGATTGATCCGAGCACTCCAGGGAACCCCTCTGAACTACTCAGGTGGATGAAATGGTGCGCAGCCGATGTTGACGAAATCAAATGGCAGAACTCCGGAGACCTCACAAAAGCTCTGTTCTTGGGCAGTTGAGAGCTGGAAATTCACCGAGAACCATTCCACTGACCTAGAACTCGATCTAGTGAAGAAATCAAGGGGTCGCGCCCCTTTGAATTGAAGAAAAACTCTGAAGAACTGAAGAAGACGAAGAAGGAGCTGAACTATGCGGCGGAGACGCGACGAGGATGAGCTGCGCTGATTTTTGATTAAATAGAAACAAATGGACGGCTCAGATTAATCGGAGGAGATCCAACGGTAGATCTTGGTCTGATTGGAGCCAAACTTTTATGATGATGATCTGGGGTCAGGATCTGCCTTGTGGTAGCTCGGATCCTCCAGATGTGCAACGGATGGTCCAGATCAACTCTATCTGTGATTGGACGCTCTAGAGCCCTCCTTGCTTGATCCAACGGTTGATCTAGCTCTGATTGGGATGAAACCTTCAGATCTTGATCATAGAGCCTGATCAACCCTAACCCTAGCTCGGATTGCTTCAGATCGTCCCGGATGGCTCAGATCTAGCCGCTTTTGAATCGGACGGCCCGGATTAATCGTAGGCTTGATAATTCGATCCGGTTCACTTCCGACTCAAGTTTGACCCAATATGCCCTAGGTCCAGGATCCTTTAATGCCTACAAAAATATATCAGAAAATTAGTGGCCAAATAATCCAAAAATTGTGTAATTTTGCAATTAAGTCCAAAATGAGATAAAGTTCCAAAACCTAGGGTAAAATCATAATTAAGCAATAAAAACATGGGTCAAACATGGATTTTAGCAATTAAAATAATCACAAAAATGGTACTTATCAACTCCCCCACACTTAACCTTGAGCGTCTCGCGAAACAACTAAATAAGTATCCCTTAGGCTCTCTTAAGCATAATTAGAAGCAAATGAAAAGAAATTACCTAAGGTTGTCAATTCTCATAAATCTAAGCTCTATGGATTAGTATCTTGTCCTTAAATCAACAACTTAGCCTTTTCATCAATCATGAGTCATTGGGATGAATTTAAATCACTAGCCTTTCAAGGGAAGTTTTGGTGGCTCTCTCCTTAAATTCTAACTTGATGATGGAAGTGGAGCTCACTCAAACACATATGCTTCTTGAACTACCATAGGCTTGCTTATTATCTAATCTCCACCATTATTCATGATTAGGATCAACATCTACAAAAACAAGTGTAAACATGGAAAATGGTGAGAAATGGAATAGAAATCAAGGAAATGGAAAAATTGATGGAGTGGGAGACTTGGTTGCTCAAAAATGTTTCCAATGTGCTTTGCCCCATCTTAACAGTCCTCTAATGACATCAAAAGTATGGTGGAGTGAAACTTGAATAAATTCCTTTGATTTGGATGAAAAAACCTTCATTTGATCTCAATGTGCCAAGTTCCCAATTTCGTGCCAATTTTGTTTCTTCTCTTTTCTAATCATTCTTTTTTTCTTCTTTCTTTCTTTCTTGTAAGGTCAGAAATGTATTGATGCAAGCTTGGACTTGGATAAGAAAATTTTCACTTGATTTCATGGTGCCAAAGTTCAAAGGTGTGCCACTTGCTTCTTTGTTTTCTTTTCTTTCTTCTTCTCTGATTTCTCTCTTCTTTCTCTTTAGCAAATTCAGAATGTAATGGATTGCAAGGCTTGGATTTGGATGAGAAAAATTCCACTGAATTCAATGATGCCGAAACTTCAAATGTATGTGCCATTTTTCTTCTCCTTTCATTTTTCTATCTTCTTTTCTTTCTCTGTTTCTATGGTCAGCTGCCACTTCTATTCTTGGTTTCCATTTTGCTCAATCTTATTGTGCTTATGCTTCCCAAATCTTTGTTCAGAACTTGCCTCCACTCAAACCTGCCGTGAGCTTCAAATAGATGCTCTAAGGAAACCAATTCATCCCTTAGTTGAGACAAACTGCATTCTTCTCATTTCTTTTAGACTAGCTACAATCAAACGTTGCAGCTGTAATTCGATTCAGATTAGTGGCGATTCAGCTTCTAGAGAGTCTACTTCACATCTTGTATGGAAACACATTTGATATGGTAAACAAATTACTGATTTGGCACAAAAATTTCTGCACAAAATAAAATTCAGAATTTCAAATTTTTGTCACAGATTTCTGCTTTTCTCAGCTCTTTTTCTTTTGTTTCCCTTCTCTTTTGATACATTCACTAATTGGCAGGAGACCTTCTGCCGAGAATCAGAAATGAGTGAGCTTCAAGTGGACTGATCAACACATTTGGCACAAGAAGTGGCAACTCCAAGTAGCATTGCAGAATTTCTCCTTCTTAGTTCTTAACTGCATTTTTTTTTCTCTGTTTCGATCTATCAGTCCTAGCAAGTTGTTACTGATCAGCTGTGATGTTCTCAATACTCCAACTTTTCAGTTTTTGATCCAAGCCAATTCCAAAACCTGTTAAACAACTCAAGTTAACTTCATTTGGCAAAAACTTTTGCTACATTCTCTTTTCTTTTTCTTTCATAGCAGATTTTTTTCTTGTCATTGCATGCCAACACATTTTTTTCTTCAAAATGTAGTAAAGAATCTAAGTCTCCAATGGCTCTCACCTCATCTTGCAAATTCTTGGCATTCCAACTCACTCAAAATGTGATTGATTTCATCCTTCCATTGCAAAAAAAAATTTTCGAAATGAAATTGCTTCCAAATCACTAATCACTCCCCCACACTTAAAACTTTGTCCGTCTCGGGCAAAATAACATCAAGAAACAATCCAAACAACAAGTCCAAAGAAAAGTGAGGGTAAGAGTAAGAAATAAGTAGAGAAAAATGGAATGAACATGATTTTTTTTTTTAAAATGGATATGGAAAGGTAAACAAAGTGATTAGTTTCTATAGATGTGATCCAATCATTGAAATATGGTTTTGAAAGAACCTAAGCAAGTTCTAGAATACAATAACATATGTGTATCACAAAATAAGGCTAATCTCACTAGGTAAAAATAATTCATCCCAAGTCCTCAATTAAGAATCTAAAGCAAGTAGTACTCAAGCATCCAAGATTTCATCCATTAGCTCAAATCCTAAGTTTTAACAATCAAATTTAATTTGTTTTCAGAAGACTCTAACATGCCATGGAGAATACCTAAAGGGATACTTTTATTTCTACTCATGCAAAAGTGCTAAAAGCAAAGACATGGTAATTACAATGACTCAGATCAAAGGAAAATTCTAATTCTAGGAAGCATGAAAATGAAAAATGAAATAAAAGAAAATACAAGAAAAATCCAACTCCCCTTTATTTTGGTGGACGGAGTCGATCCAAAAGTAGCCTCCACCATGGTAGTGGAGGTGTCTGGGTGTCTGAGAGATGTCTGACTCCCCCACACTTGAACTTTTCAAAAATTAGCTCTGGTGGCCTAAGGCGATTCAGATTTAAAATCCACTGAAGGAATGGAGTTCTTCGAGTTAAAGCAAAATCATCTCCTCCTTCTTTATGCCCTTCAGAAGTCCTTCCAGGAGGCTGAAGTCTGTTCAGTTGGAGCACCCACTCCTGAAGTCTTCTGGACCCTGCAAAAACATGTAATACCTCTCTCAAGCGTTCAGGGTCAGAAAGAAATGATATAAGTTCAGTCTCTGCATGAAATAAATCCAAATCTGCATCATGTCCAATTAAATCAATTTGTGGTGCCTCAATAAAATTTTCAAAATCATTTTCTACCAAATTTGCATCCAGGAGCTCATCACAAATAAAGAAATCAATTTCAGGCTCATCAATAGAAATTTCACAATCATTTCCCATCCAGTGTGTATCAAGCAATGTGTCACAGCCAATCAAATCAATATCAAGTATCTCCAAAAGTCTTTCACATTCATTTTCAGCATAAGACATAACAAGAGATTCATCAAAATAAATAACATCCATTTCAGGCACTTCTAAAAAATTTTCACTAGTCATATCCACAAAAGATGTATCTAAAGATTCATCATAACAAACTACATCAATTATGGGTGCCTCTAAAATTATTTCACTATTCATATTTACAATGGATGTGTCAAGTAATGCATGATGATCAATAAAATCAATGTTTGGTACCTCTATTGGATTTTCACAAAAAATCTCTACACAAGGTATATCAATAAATACATCAGAATCAATAAAGTCATCCCTAGGTACCTCACTGAATTTTTCTGAAGAAGGAGGAGAAATACTTACCTGAGTGTGCTGGATAATACCTGAAGGTGTATCTGTGGTCTCCTCCTGGTCAAGTTCAAGCTCCTCTTCAGCCTCAGGCGCTGGTGGACAATCAACTGGTGATCCTTGGGTGCTTGCTTCCACCAAGCAAGTCCCTACACTTTCTGGTTCATTCTCTAAATCTTGTGGTGGTCCCTGGGGCTTAGTGCAGTCCCCTACACCTATGGAATCATCTTCTCTGCATGCTTCTCCTGTAATATCTGCAACAACAGTATCAGAAAAATTAGGACCACTAATAACACTATCATCAGAAAATAAAAGTCTAGAATGGTCCTGTGGAGCTTCAGTTTCTTCTTCTGGAGCTGAAAAATTTGAAATTGGATTTTGAGTAGGAGTCTCCGGAGGAATGCATGCTCTAGGTGCCCAGACTTTAATGTATTCTTCTTCTTCTTCTTCTAAAATTGCAAGATCCATTAAAGAAAGATTTGGCCTTGCACTAGGGTCACCTTGAACTTGTATCTGATTCATTTGACTAGAAATTTGTCCAACGCCTTTTTCGATGTCTTGAAGCCTTTGCTGCCTTCGATGATATTGTACAACTTGTTGATAAATCTCCTCCATTCTTTGTAGTTGAGCCTCATTCTCATTAAGATTCTCAAGGCCTCCTTGGTTAGCATAGCTCCTTGACTGATTTTGAAAGGATGAAGTAGGCTGAAAATTTTGAGCTTGCTGTGATCCTTGAAAACCATGCTGTTGGGGCTGATTAAAGGACTGATTAGAGGGCTGATATGTTGGAAAATTTTGCTGGGAAATGTAGCCCTGAAAGTTTTGATTTTGAGCTGGAAAATTAGGTGGCGAAGGCTGAAAATTCTGCCCTTGAAACCCTTGATTGTAGGCTGTGAAAACTGGTTCAAGGGCTGTGTAGGCTGAAAATTTTGTTGGTTTTGCGCTGGAAAAACTGGGAATGATTGAAAATTTTGCTGCCCTTGATTGTATTGCTGGAATTGAGGTTCAAAATGCTGAAATGGTTGCTGAAAATTGGGCTGAAATTGCTGAAAACTGGGCTGAAAATTCTGGAAAATTGGCTGCCCGTTTTGAAAATTCTGTAAATTCTGGAAATTGCTGGAATTTGGCTGAAATTGTTGGAAATCTTGTTGTGGTGGCTCGAATTGTTGAAATGGTGGCTGAAACTGAAAGTTTGGTTGCTGAAAATTAGGATAGGGCTGCTGAAATTGATCATTCGGGTGCTGAAAATTCAAATGGGGCTGCTGGAAATCAAAATATGGCTGCTGGAATTCTTGGAGTGGCTGAAGTTGTTGTTGAGGTGGCTGAAATGTAGGCTGAAGTAGCTTCTGATAAGTAGATGACTGAGCTTTACGTTCTAGTTGATAGTCCAACCCCTTTAACACATTTTTTAACTCCTCCAATGCCTCTTCTATCTCTTTTGACCCCATTTTGAATTTGCAGCCCTGTCACAAAACAAACAAGAAAAATGGCAGCAACCGTATACAAAAATAGAGCACAATAAAATAGAACCCAATGATATGTCTAAAAGTATACAAGCAAAAATCAAACAAATCAACTAGTTGCTTCCCCGGCAACGGCGCCAAAAATTTGACGGACCCAAATATACTATGTTAAAGTTGTCACGAAATGTATGGGCTCATCAAATTTAAAATATATCAATGAATAACTGGAAACCCTTTTTACAATCAAAAACTGAAAATGTAATATAGGGGCCACAGGTCGTATTTTTCTCGGGGACTAGTCGACGTTATTTGATTCAAGCTCGTGTTTAGGTGTCGTTTGTGAATTTGGGTTTCGAATGTGATTGGGTTTGGATTTGCAATCGGAAATGAAATGGCAATGAAGAAAAAGGAAGACAAACTAATAAACCAACCAATGTTATGGCAAGTAATGACTCAACCAATGGATCACTTACTCATCTAAAACCCTTAAGCAGTTTGTTTGAAACTAATTTCTGATTTCAAAAGCAAACAAAATGCCAAGCAATGCAACAACAAAGTCAAACGCAAAACATGGACAGTTGCAAGCAATCTAGAACCGGACTGATACAAAAGTCGTGCCAAGAGTTCTCTTGATACCAAGTGCACACAATTTAACAATCCTTGATACAAAGTAATATTCTGATGTGTCAAAAGAAACTGATGCTAGTGCAAAAATATAACTGATCGAGGCCAATTGAAGCTAACCAGTTCACTTGGAAGTCAACACCTTTAGTGAAATGCTTTGGATGAATGAAGGGAAAAATTCAGAAATCTGCAGCAGAATTTCAGAAACAGGATGGCAAGTATGCAGCCACGAATTTGACACAAAATCAGACACAAAAAACCAAACTAGAATGCTACAATCCAAGATTCAACTAAGTTTCACAAGAATAGGCATCCCTTGATACAATTTCAGAATCAATAGGTTGAAACATTGCAGCCCATACTGACTTCTGCCGTGTGCAGAATTCAAGTGCTGGAATGTTAAAAACCATTCGATTACAGATCAGGCAAAGCAAGCTGGGACTAGTGCTCTGAGCTAGTGTTCAATTCCGATTCAGAAAATCAAATTCAGTTACAAACTGAATGCATTACAAACCAAGAGTTGCAGAAAATGCCACTCAGATTCAGAAATGGTGATGCCGCAGAGATTTGGATGCAAACAACCGACTGATACATTGCAAGATAAGTAAAATGTAGCAATGAAACATAGATGTGCAGCAATGCTTAGGAATGCACTATCTCACTGAGCATTATTCTTCACTTCGGAAGTTAAACTGGACACAATTCGAATTCAACAAACTGCAGAATCAGAAACTAAGAAAATTTGCAGAAAAAGGGTTGATATGCAATGAACAAATGGAGCTAAACATTCAGAATTCAAGCTGGATGAGAAACAACTTGAACAATGTATATATACACACTAAATGTGATCTTGAATTGCAAGGAATTAACTACACAAGATTCAGGATTGAAAGAAGATGCAAAAATCAGAAACCAAGCTGGAAAATTCAGAAATGACTGATACGCACAAATAGAAATGGCACACAACAAGTAGATAGAAAATTGGCTGTAATTAGAAGCTATTGTGCACTTGACTAACTCCCTAACTAATCTACTTGCAAAATAGAATTTACTACTGCCAAAAACCATTCAAAACGAAAAGACAGCTAATGAAACAGAAATTTGAACTGCAGAAAAGAAACTTAACTACAGAAACGAAAATTCAGCTAATTAAACCGAAATTAACTACGGTAAACTAATCCTCGATCCTTCTCTAGCTTGAATTCTCCTTGTTCGTCACGCAAGTGTGAGCCTCGAACCCGCAAGCTCAGCAAATCGATGGAAAATGGCATCTGCGATTCAAAATCAGCTCATAACTGCTCAAATCCGAAACCCATCCAATTCCTTCAACTCAGCTGCGATGATGGATTGGGATTGATCCGAGCACTCCAGGGAACCCCTCTGAACTACTCAGGTGGATGAAATGGTGCGCAGCCGATGTTGACGAAATCAAATGGCAGAACTCCGGAGACCTCACAAAAGCTCTGTTCTTGGGCAGTTGAGAGCTGGAAATTCACCGAGAACCATTCCACTGACCTAGAACTCGATCTAGTGAAGAAATCAAGGGGTCGCGCCCCTTTGAATTGAAGAAAAACTCTGAAGAACTGAAGAAGACGAAGAAGGAGCTGAACTATGCGGCGGAGACGCGACGAGGATGAGCTGCGCTGATTTTTTGATTAAATAGAAACAAATGGACGGCTCAGATTAATCGGAGGAGATCCAACGGTAGATCTTGGTCTGATTGGAGCCAAACTTTTATGATGATGATCTGGGGTCAGGATCTGCCTTGTGGTAGCTCGGATCCTCCAGATGTGCAACGGATGGTCCAGATCAACTCTATCTGTGATTGGACGCTCTAGAGCCCTCCTTGCTTGATCCAACGGTTGATCTAGCTCTGATTGGGATGAAACCTTCAGATCTTGATCATAGAGCCTGATCAACCCTAACCCTAGCTCGGATTGCTTCAGATCGTCCCGGATGGCTCAGATCTAGCCGCTTTTGAATCGGACGGCCCGGATTAATCGTAGGCTTGATAATTCGATCCGGTTCACTTCCGACTCAAGTTTGACCCAATATGCCCTAGGTCCAGGATCCTTTAATGCCTACAAAAATATATCAGAAAATTAGTGGCCAAATAATCCAAAAATTGTGTAATTTTGCAATTAAGTCCAAAATGAGATAAAGTTCCAAAACCTAGGGTAAAATCATAATTAAGCAATAAAAACATGGGTCAAATATGGATTTTAGCAATTAAAATAATCACAAAAATGGTACTTATCAACTCCCCCACACTTAACCTTGAGCGTCTCGCGAAACAACTAAATAAGTATCCCTTAGGCTCTCTTAAGCATAATTAGAAGCAAATGAAAAGAAATTACCTAAGGTTGTCAATTCTCATAAATCTAAGCTCTATGGATTAGTATCTTGTCCTTAAATCAACAACTTAGCCTTTTCATCAATCATGAGTCATTGGGATGAATTTAAATCACTAGCCTTTCAAGGGAAGTTTTGGTGGCTCTCTCCTTAAATTCTAACTTGATGATGGAAGTGGAGCTCACTCAAACACATATGCTTCTTGAACTACCATAGGCTTGCTTATTATCTAATCTCCACCATTATTCATGATTAGGATCAACATCTACAAAAACAAGTGTAAACATGGAAAATGGTGAGAAATGGAATAGAAATCAAGGAAATGGAAAAATTGATGGAGTGGGAGACTTGGTTGCTCAAAAATGTTTCCAATGTGCTTTGCCCCATCTTAACAGTCCTCTAATGACATCAAAAGTATGGTGGAGTGAAACTTGAATAAATTCCTTTGATTTGGATGAAAAAACCTTCATTTGATCTCAATGTGCCAAGTTCCCAATTTCGTGCCAATTTTGTTTCTTCTCTTTTCTAATCATTCTTTTTTTCTTCTTTCTTTCTTTCTTGTAAGGTCAGAAATGTATTGATGCAAGCTTGGACTTGGATAAGAAAATTTTCACTTGATTTCATGGTGCCAAAGTTCAAAGGTGTGCCACTTGCTTCTTTGTTTTCTTTTCTTTCTTCTTCTCTGATTTCTCTCTTCTTTCTCTTTAGCAAATTCAGAATGTAATGGATTGCAAGGCTTGGATTTGGATGAGAAAAATTCCACTGAATTCAATGATGCCGAAACTTCAAATGTATGTGCCATTTTTCTTCTCCTTTCATTTTTCTATCTTCTTTTCTTTCTCTGTTTCTATGGTCAGCTGCCACTTCTATTCTTGGTTTCCATTTTGCTCAATCTTATTGTGCTTATGCTTCCCAAATCTTTGTTCAGAACTTGCCTCCACTCAAACCTGCCGTGAGCTTCAAATAGATGCTCTAAGGAAACCAATTCATCCCTTAGTTGAGACAAACTGCATTCTTCTCATTTCTTTTAGACTAGCTACAATCAAACGTTGCAGCTGTAATTCGATTCAGATTAGTGGCGATTCAGCTTCTAGAGAGTCTACTTCACATCTTGTATGGAAACACATTTGATATGGTAAACAAATTACTGATTTGGCACAAAAATTTCTGCACAAAATAAAATTCAGAATTTCAAATTTTTGTCACAGATTTCTGCTTTTCTCAGCTCTTTTTCTTTTGTTTCCCTTCTCTTTTGATACATTCACTAATTGGCAGGAGACCTTCTGCCGAGAATCAGAAATGAGTGAGCTTCAAGTGGACTGATCAACACATTTGGCACAAGAAGTGGCAACTCCAAGTAGCATTGCAGAATTTCTCCTTCTTAGTTCTTAACTGCATTTTTTTTTCTCTGTTTCGATCTATCAGTCCTAGCAAGTTGTTACTGATCAGCTGTGATGTTCTCAATACTCCAACTTTTCAGTTTTTGATCCAAGCCAATTCCAAAACCTGTTAAACAACTCAAGTTAACTTCATTTGGCAAAAACTTTTGCTACATTCTCTTTTCTTTTTCTTTCATAGCAGATTTTTTTCTTGTCATTGCATGCCAACACATTTTTTTCTTCAAAATGTAGTAAAGAATCTAAGTCTCCAATGGCTCTCACCTCATCTTGCAAATTCTTGGCATTCCAACTCACTCAAAATGTGATTGATTTAATCCTTCCATTGCAAAAAAAAATTTTTCGAAATGAAATTGCTTCCAAATCACTAATCACTCCCCCACACTTAAAACTTTGTCCGTCTCGGGCAAAATAACATCAAGAAACAATCCAAACAACAAGTCCAAAGAAAAGTGAGGGTAAGAGTAAGAAATAAGTAGAGAAAAATGGAATGAACATGATTTTTTTTTTTAAATGGATATGGAAAGGTAAACAAAGTGATTAGTTTCTATAGATGTGATCCAATCATTGAAATATGGTTTTGAAAGAACCTAAGCAAGTTCTAGAATACAATAACATATGTGTATCACAAAATAAGGCTAATCTCACTAGGTAAAAATAATTCATCCCAAGTCCTCAATTAAGAATCTAAAGCAAGTAGTACTCAAGCATCCAAGATTTCATCCATTAGCTCAAATCCTAAGTTTTAACAATCAAATTTAATTTGTTTTCAGAAGACTCTAACATGCCATGGAGAATACCTAAAGGGATACTTTTATTTCTACTCATGCAAAAGTGCTAAAAGCAAAGACATGGTAATTACAATGACTCAGATCAAAGGAAAATTCTAATTCTAGGAAGCATGAAAATGAAAAATGAAATAAAAGAAAATACAAGAAAAATCCAACTCCCCTTTATTCTGGTGGACGGAGTCGATCCAAAAGTAGCCTCCACCATGGTAGTGGAGGTGTCTGGGTGTCTGAGAGATATCTGACTCCCCCACACTTGAACTTTTCAAAAATTAGCTCTGGTGGCCTAAGGCGATTCAGATTTAAAATCCACTGAAGGAATGGAGTTCTTCGAGTTAAAGCAAAATCATCTCCTCCTTCTTTATGCCCTTCAGAAGTCCTTCCAGGAGGCTGAAGTCTGTTCAGTTGGAGCACCCACTCCTAAAGTCTTCTGGACCCTGCAAAAACATGTAATACCTCTCTCAAGCGTTCAGGGTCAGAAAGAAATGATATAAGTTCAGTCTCTGCATGAAATAAATCCAAATCTGCATCATGTCCAATTAAATCAATTTGTGGTGCCTCAATAAAATTTTCAAAATCATTTTCTACCAAATTTGCATCCAGGAGCTCATCACAAATAAAGAAATCAATTTCAGGCTCATCAATAGAAATTTCACAATCATTTCCCATCCAGTGTGTATCAAGCAATGTGTCACAGCCAATCAAATCAATATCAAGTATCTCCAAAAGTCTTTCACATTCATTTTCAGCATAAGACATAACAAGAGATTCATCAAAATAAATAACATCCATTTCAGGCACTTCTAAAAAATTTTCACTAGTCATATCCACAAAAGATGTATCTAAAGATTCATCATAACAAACTACATCAATTATGGGTGCCTCTAAAATTATTTCACTATTCATATTTACAATGGATGTGTCAAGTAATGCATGATGATCAATAAAATCAATGTTTGGTACCTCTATTGGATTTTCACAAAAAATCTCTACACAAGGTATATCAATAAATACATCAGAATCAATAAAGTCATCCCTAGGTACCTCACTGAATTTTTCTGAAGAAGGAGGAGAAATACTTACCTGAGTGTGCTGGATAATACCTGAAGGTGTATCTGTGGTCTCCTCCTGGTCAAGTTCAAGCTCCTCTTCAGCCTCAGGCGCTGGTGGACAATCAACTGGTGATCCTTGGGTGCTTGCTTCCACCAAGCAAGTCCCTACACTTTCTGGTTCATTCTCTAAATCTTGTGGTGGTCCCTGGGGCTTAGTGCAGTCCCCTACACCTATGGAATCATCTTCTCTGCATGCTTCTCCTGTAATATCTGCAACAACAGTATCAGAAAAATTAGGACCACTAATAACACTATCATCAGAAAATAAAAGTCTAGAATGGTCCTGTGGAGCTTCAGTTTCTTCTTCTGGAGCTGAAAAATTTGAAATTGGATTTTGAGTAGGAGTCTCCGGAGGAATGCATGCTCTAGGTGCCCAGACTTTAATGTATTCTTCTTCTTCTTCTTCTAAAATTGCAAGATCCATTAAAGAAAGATTTGGCCTTGCACTAGGGTCACCTTGAACTTGTATCTGATTCATTTGACTAGAAATTTGTCCAACGCCTTTTTCGATGTCTTGAAGCCTTTGCTGCCTTCGACGATATTGTACAACTTGTTGATAAATCTCCTCCATTCTTTGTAGTTGAGCCTCATTCTCATTAAGATTCTCAAGGCCTCCTTGGTTAGCATAGCTCCTTGACTGATTTTGAAAGGATGAAGTAGGCTGAAAATTTTGAGCTTGCTGTGATCCTTGAAAACCATGCTGTTGGGGCTGATTAAAGGACTGATTAGAGGGCTGATATGTTGGAAAATTTTGCTGGGAAATGTAGCCCTGAAAGTTTTGATTTTGAGCTGGAAAATTAGGTGGCGAAGGCTGAAAATTCTGCCCTTGAAACCCTTGATTGTAAGGCTGTGAAAACTGGTTCAAGGGCTGTGTAGGCTGAAAATTTTGTTGGTTTTGCGCTGGAAAAACTGGGAATGATTGAAAATTTTGCTGCCCTTGATTGTATTGCTGGAATTGAGGTTCAAAATGCTGAAATGGTTGCTGAAAATTGGGCTGAAATTGCTGAAAACTGGGCTGAAAATTCTGGAAAATTGGCTGCCCGTTTTGAAAATTCTGTAAATTCTGGAAATTGCTGGAATTTGGCTGAAATTGTTGGAAATCTTGTTGTGGTGGCTCGAATTGTTGAAATGGTGGCTGAAACTGAAAGTTTGGTTGCTGAAAATTAGGATAGGGCTGCTGAAATTGATCATTCGGGTGCTGAATTAGAAGCTATTGTGCACTTGACTAACTCCCTAACTAATCTACTTGCAAAATAGAATTTACTACTGCCAAAAACCATTCAAAACGAAAAGACAGCTAATGAAACAGAAATTTGAACTGCAGAAAAGAAACTTAACTACAGAAACGAAAATTCAGCTAATTAAACCGAAATTAACTACGGTAAACTAATCCTCGATCCTTCTCTAGCTTGAATTCTCCTTGTTCGTCACGCAAGTGTGAGCCTCGAACCCGCAAGCTCAGCAAATCGATGGAAAATGGCATCTGCGATTCAAAATCAGCTCATAACTGCTCAAATCCGAAACCCATCCAATTCCTTCAACTCAGCTGCGATGATGGATTGGGATTGATCCGAGCACTCCAGGGAACCCCTCTGAACTACTCAGGTGGATGAAATGGTGCGCAGCCGATGTTGACGAAATCAAATGGCAGAACTCCGGAGACCTCACAAAAGCTCTGTTCTTGGGCAGTTGAGAGCTGGAAATTCACCGAGAACCATTCCACTGACCTAGAACTCGATCTAGTGAAGAAATCAAGGGGTCGCGCCCCTTTGAATTGAAGAAAAACTCTGAAGAACTGAAGAAGACGAAGAAGGAGCTGAACTATGCGGCGGAGACGCGACGAGGATGAGCTGCGCTGATTTTTTGATTAAATAGAAACAAATGGACGGCTCAGATTAATCGGAGGAGATCCAACGGTAGATCTTGGTCTGATTGGAGCCAAACTTTTATGATGATGATCTGGGGTCAGGATCTGCCTTGTGGTAGCTCGGATCCTCCAGATGTGCAACGGATGATCCAGATCAACTCTATCTGTGATTGGACGCTCTAGAGCCCTCCTTGCTTGATCCAACGGTTGATCTAGCTCTGATTGGGATGAAACCTTCAGATCTTGATCATAGAGCCTGATCAACCCTAACCCTAGCTCGGATTGCTTCAGATCGTCCCGGATGGCTCAGATCTAGCCGCTTTTGAATCGGACGGTCCGGATTAATCGTAGGCTTGATAATTCGATCCGGTTCACTTCCGACTCAAGTTTGACCCAATATGCCCTAGGTCCAGGATCCTTTAATGCCTACAAAAATATATCAGAAAATTAGTGGCCAAATAATCCAAAAATTGTGTAATTTTGCAATTAAGTCCAAAATGAGATAAAGTTCCAAAACCTAGGGTAAAATCATAATTAAGCAATAAAAACATGGGTCAAACATGGATTTTAGCAATTAAAATAATCACAAAAATGGTACTTATCAAGTAACCGCTATCCAACATCCATTGGTCCAAATCTTTATGTTCCTACACATAAAGAGTTTTGTTAATTTGGATCCAATTAGAGTCAGGAATAGCTTAAATTGATTTTCACTGCCTAATCTGTCTCACCCAAATCTAGGGTTTTCAATCACGTTAGCCTTATAGGTTTTGTGAGACATGTTTTGATAAAAGAATTTTTGAGAAAAACATGATTTATTTTGAAAAACTTAATTAATTTTGAAAACAATTGAATTTATTTTGAAAAGAACGTTTAAATCTACAACTAACTGAAAATTTGTGTTAGATTTGAATTTGACAAAGAATATTTTGAATTTGAATTTCAAAAATTGGCTTCCAGGTCTTGGCGAGGCACTAGGCCTTCTTTGGCTATAGCCTTATTGGATCATCAACCCTTTCCTTGACAAAGCCTTTCAGTGAAACTTCATTTTCAAAATTAATCTTTGAAAAATTCTGGTCTAACTAGTTTGGGTCTTGGATCGGTAGCTTCGGCTAGTTTCGCCAGTCTAAAGAGACCAAGTAGAGAATACTTGACCTTATTAGAATTGGTTTCCCTAACGTACTATCATCTCACCGCCACCCAATACTATGTTGTCAAATTTCAGTTAAGTTGGTTCAGTCCTTAAACTAACCATTCCTAAATCTAAACATGGTAAATTACAGAAATTAAGTAAACAAGCCAATTGCAATCAAGAATTGAATTTTATCTAACAATAAATATTATTTTCAATTTGGCTACCCCTGGACTAAAGCCACGATAATGGTCTGGCAAGATGTGAATCTTGTCCTTGGGGATCCAGTATTGATTTGATCCAGTTTGTTTGTTCAGGCATAGTTTGGGTACCCATGCCTGAACTTTAGGTCTGGACTGGTTCAGTACAGCAAAGTAGGATCTTTGTCTAGATTTGGTTCTATAACCTAGTCCGGATCGATTTAGAACCGACTTCTGTTTTCCAAGAATCATGTCAAGACCCTTGGAACCAGAAGTAAATCGTTCTAAAGCCGCTCTAAGATCCTTAACCTGAGTTTTCAGGGAGGAGTTCTCTTTCTCAACTTTTTCAACTTGAGTAAAGGTTCCTTCTTGAACCTTCTCAGTTAAGGGTCTAGAGTCAGCTCCCTCTTTTAGGAGTTTTACTTCCTGTCGGAGGGATTCGACTCGGAGTTTAGCTTTCGCCAAATCTCGAGAAAGATAAGAAATTAATTCATTTAATTGACTTCTAGTAAAACCACTTACCTTGATTTCGTCGTCCTCTGAAAATGTTAGTCTGCCGTCGTCCTGTTCCGATTCTGACTCGGTCTCGATTTCTTCTGAGGCGGTTAGTGCGAGCAGGTTCGACTGTGGGACCTCTTCTTCTTCGGAGGAGGAGGACTCGTCCCACATTGCCTGAAGTGTCTTTTTCCTTCTATTCTTCT
Organism: Boesenbergia rotunda; assembly: GCA_024364735.1. Taxonomy (NCBI): domain Eukaryota; kingdom Viridiplantae; phylum Streptophyta; class Magnoliopsida; order Zingiberales; family Zingiberaceae; genus Boesenbergia; species Boesenbergia rotunda. The sequence goes on from JAGFNQ010003665.1 coordinate 55,300, forward strand.
TGGTCTCCTTTAGGTTCGGACACTCCGTCTTGTAGTGACCCTTCTTCTTGCACTCGTAGCAGGTCACGTTGGGCATGTTCTTTTCATTTGCGGGTTCAGCTGGTTCGTCCTTTCTTCTGCTGGCTTTCCGTCTGTTGGTTTGGTTCTTCAATTCCTTGTAGTAGTTTCGGGCCAGTCGGACTAGCTTTGGTCGATCTCCTTCTTCGTCTTCTGAGTCTAAGTCTGAGTTAGACTCGGGTTCAGGTTGAGGTTTCTTCTTAGTTGTCCTTCCAGTTTTACCTGCAACAAAGGCAATACCTTTCTCGGCCAGATTGCAGTTAGTCTGTTCATGTAATTCTAATTTAGAGAACAATTCATCTAATTTAATTTTTGAAAGATCCCTTGAAACCTTGTATGCATCTACCATAGGTACCCACAAGGTGTTTCTCGGGAAAGCATTTAAAGCGTACCTTATTAGGTCACGGTTTTCTACCTTGTGACCGATGGTGTGTAGTCCGTTCATTAATTCCTGAATTCGGGCGTGGAGTTGAGCTGCTGTTTCGTTGTCGTTCATCTTGATCGTGTACAGCTTGTTCAGGAGGAGATCTCTCTTGCTGATCCGAGTGTCTGAAGTTCCTTCGTGCAGCTCGATCAGTTTCCCCCACTGCTCCTTGGCACTGTTGAATGGACCCACCCGATTCAGCTCCTCTTTTGTTAAGCCGCATTGGAGGGTCTGGGTCGCCTTTGCATCAGCTTCAATCTTCCGTTTCAGAGCGATGTCCCACTCTGTGTAGGTTTGAGGTACTCCTTCAGCATTTTTTGGAATCTCCAGTCCAGACTGGATGATTATCCACATGTCCACCTGAGTTTTCAGGTAGACCTCCATTCTGCTCTTCTAGTAGGAGAAGTCCTCACCACTGAAGAGAGGTGGTCTTGCAGTGCTGAAGCCTTCTTGCATGGCCATTTTATCTGAAAAATTAAGCTAGAAGGAAAGAAATGTCCCAAGACTTGGTCTTGGATTAGTAGTGCGGGATAAAGAAAAATATTTATCGAGGGGTGTTGCAGTAACCTCGATTAACGAGAAGAATTTCGAACGAAAAATATATATATATATATAAATTTCGTAAAAATCCGAAAAAAATTCTCAAACTGGTGGTTGCACCAAATTTGAGCTTCCCCGCTCTGATACCACTTGTTGGATCGAGAGAGACGATAGAGGGGGGGTGAATATCGTAAAACGTTCGGATTAAGAAATAGAGAATGCACAGCGAAAATTAACACAAACACACGCAAACACCAAGTTTTTTACTTGGTTCGGAGTCGCGGTCGGCTCCTACTCCAAGGCCCACGGTCGTTGACCGTTTTCTGCGGGCAATTCTATATGTCGCAAAAACAGTTTACAAAAAGTATTACAAAACTAGTGCAGTAAACTTTAAAAGAGGCTCTTCGTTACCGACGTCCGTTGTAGATTGTATTTTTGGAGCAGAGGGACGTCGTCGGCGCTTGTATCTCGAGTCGGGAAGTTTCTGGAGCAGAGCGCGAGCGTAGAAGAGCGTGAATGCGTTGGAAGAATTGATTGCCTGAAGCCTTGGGGTCGAGGGCCTTTTTATAGCCCCTGGGGGCACTCGGGACGTCGGGGGTGGCCCCCCCCCCCCCACATGTCAGCTAATTCGAGTTCCTCTCGGTCAGCTCTGATCCCTTCAATCCCGGGATCAGGCTTTGACGGGGGCGCCCGGGACGCTGGGGGCGCCCGGGTTGACTGGGTCAACTCTTATCCGTTGGCTTCGTTGGCTTCTGCTTCGTTAGCTTTGAACTAGGGGCGCCCGGGACGCTGGGGGCGCCCGGGAGCACGGGGGCGCCCCGCCCATAAGCTGCTGAAGTGCTTCTTTCGCTTCGTCTGTTTTGTGTTCACCTTGGGGGCGCCCGGAACGCTGGGGGCGCCCTGCTCAGCTGCTGCCTTTCTCCTTTAAGGCGTTCTGAGCTGCAATGACTCATTCCTTCGGTCCTGCATCCAGGGTTAGCCCAAAACAAGTACAAAGCAATAGAGTATTAAGTTTATACAGCCTTAGCTGTCTTGGTTCTGACTTTGGGTCTCCCAAATGGAGCCCTAGGTCGAACCGACGCCAACTGTTCCCTCGACGGGGAACGCGTCCTCACCTACTCCTCTTGGGAGAATTTACCTGATGCCAACCGGCTCCTCCGGATGGACTTTTGCCCAGCAGTCCTTCGCTGGGTGCCTAGCTGTCCTTTGCCAGGTCTTCAGTGCCAAGTCGTCCTTCGCCTGGTGCCTAGCAGTCCTTCACTAGGTCTTTGTATCCTGGCATTCCTTCGCCAGGTGCCTAGCAGTCCTTCGCTAGGGCTTTGTATCCTGGCATCCCTTCGCCAGGTGCCTAGCAGTCCTTTGCTAGGTCTTTTCCTGCACACTTGAGTAACATATTAGATAAACATTATACCTTAACTTTTGAACCCTTTTGCCATTATCAAAACACAAGTTCGAATTGGGTGCTTTCTGCACCAACAATATCTACTTGGGAAAAATATGTTTTCAACCAAAACTACTCCAGATCCCAAGATTGGCACAAAATTCAACCCTTCCTAAATTGTATCATTTAAACTTATCCAAAAGTCCTAATTTAGGTCTCTCCTTGATGTATCCTCTCATTTCTGACCATAATACATTTTTATCACTGAGTTATATGACAATTACACACTAAACCTTAATTTTTATCAAATATAATCTTATTTTCATTTTTTTCTCCATAAATCTCCTTTCAATGTGTCAATTCCCTAGGATTAAGACTTATCTTACTCTTCCAAACCCTTTGACACATTTCCTGGTCCACCTAGACTTCCTAGAGAAACGTCTCTCGGAATCCATTTACCATGGATCCCAAAGGCTCCTAGAGCTCCCCCCTTGAGCTCTTAGCATTAGCCACCTCCCTAGGTGACTCAACCCACACTAGACCACACCGATGAGCCCCCGGTGATTCTTGGCCTACAAACCTAACCTTCTTAACCATAGACATCTTATCCTTGGTTAAGTCATTCTTTTTACCTTTAAATGACACCCCCTTGCCATTTTTGGACTTCTCCTTCTTTCCATTGGCATTGGAGACCTTAGATCGGTATCCCAACCCTGATCTATCATGGTTGGATTTTAGACTACCCAACACCATGTCTAAACTCTTAGATCCAACCGTGAATCTTTCCAGGATCTTTTTCAATTTATCAAGCTTTTCCCTTAAAGCTTGCTTTTTCTTTTCTATATTTCTAGCCCTAGAATCCACATGTCCACTTTGGACATTTCTAGACCTACCCACCTTTCTAGGCATATGTCTCCCCTTCTTGGGATTAATGCCTTGATCCTTAGGTCCTAAGGTCTTGGATTTTTCATGATGTATGACCTTTCTAGGGTTTTGATCTACCTTGTTAACTCTACTCCTATCATGATATTTAAATCCATAATTATGCACAAGCAAGCATTTTTCATTAATTCTAGCATGCATGGAGGAACTTAAATTTGAATTGCATTTTAATTTAATGTTAGGGATTACCTCCCTTACCCTTGCAGCTCCCCCTTGATGTGAGCTTCTTTTCTTCCTTTCCTCCTTCTCCCATCTTCTCAATTGCTCCATTTTCTTTAGCTCTCCTTTTCTTGGACATTTTGGTGATAATGTCCTAGCTCTCCACATGTGAAACATCTAATTTTCTTTCTTTTCTCTTGAGCTTCTCCATTCCTACAACCCATGTTAGATTTAAACGAGATTGAAATAGGTTTAGGATTTACCTCCTTTTTCTTATCATTTGGACACTTGTCCTTGCAGTGTCCCTTTTCATTGCACCCAAAGCAAAGGATGTTGTCTTTTGATCTTACTTTGGTGGAGGTAGGAGCTTCTTCTTGCTCCGGTATTGATGAGGGTCTTCTCTCCCCCTCAATTCTTGAAGTTGACACTTCTTCTTCTTCTCTTGATGAGGTGGATGATCTTTCACTCAATTCTTCCACTTCACTTGATGAAATGAGCAATTCTTCTTCTTCTTTGTCTTCTTGGACCATTTGACTTGTCTCTTTAGGCTCTTCAATTTTTTGAACTTGTGTAGGGTTCTCATGATATTTTTCCAACTTGTTACACAACTCATATGCACTTTTATATTCCCCTACACCACTCAAAACATCATTAGGCAAAAGATTAACCAATATACCAATTACCTTTTCATTCGCCCTAAAATGTGCTTGTTGCTCTTTAGTCCAATCTCTAGGGTGAAGCTTCTTTCCATGCTTGTCTCTTGGAACTTCAAAGGGCTCTTCTATTACCATTCTACATTCCCACTCCATTCCAAGCCATGTCTTCATTCGCATCATCCAATAGTTAAAATCTTCATGATCGTAGGGAGGTGGAGTGTAGATATCATCCCTCAACTTGTCTTCCATCATTTTTCTCCTCTAGCTTATGCTCCTTTGGCGGTTATTCCAACAAGAGTGGTCCTTCGCTCTGATACCACTTGTTAGATCGATGTAGCTTGCTAGAGGGGGTGAATAGCAATTTTTCGATTTCTTCTCTACCTACGTTGTTAGTGCGCAAGCGGAAATACAATAAAACAAGATTAACAACTAAACAATGCTAACAATACCTATTTACGTGGTTCGGAGATGAAGCTCCTACTTCACGACAGTCCGTGAGGTGGACGATCCCTCGATCCTTCGGCGGATCACTCCTCGGATGCCCTCTGGCTAACTCGTGTAGCTCTTTATGGGTGGAGAAACCTCACCACAATCCCAAGTACACCTCTGAGCTCTAAAGACTACTAACAAGCCTTAACCAAGCTTGTTTCGTTAGGGGTTTCCAGCCAAACCCGAGCCTCTTTAAATAAAGCTCAAAACTGGAAAGTACCCTACCAGTCGATTGCTCCCAGGGCAGTCGACTGCCCCCACTCAGATTCGACCGTTGCAGTTCAACGTTCGAATTCTGGCTACTTACCAGTCGACTGCTCCTGGAGCAGTCAACTAGTCCAAGATCGAAAACCTTCTGTGAGTTTCTGTTTGTGTTGGCAGTCGACTGTTATATTCCTAGTCGATTGCCCAGCTTATACAAACACTCTTTCTCAATCCAATGACTCTCCTCCACGCGTGCCTTCAAGTATACTCCCTTAGCTTGACCCTTGAAGTCTTCTTCCACCGGCTATCGTCCCTCGGATGCGCACACAAGCCTTCCCTTGGCTTGCCTCCATGCCACCCTTCACGTATATCCTTTTGAAGTCCACTTCCCGACTTGCTCTTAGAGTCCTCTTCCCTCGGCTCTCGTCCCTTCATGACTCAACTGATTCTTCACCAGCAGCCTTGACTATTGCCTTCGCGCCCTCTTCGTCTTCGGCTCCCGTCCCTCGGATGCACACAAGCCTCCAGCTTGTCTCCATGCCATCCTTCACGCATGCCTCAAAGTCCGCGCCCCTCGGCTCATCATCCCTGCTATCCATGGTCCCTCGGGTGCACACAAGCCTCCAGCTTATCTCCATGCCACCCTTCACCATACAAAAGCCGTCCAGCTAAGTCAATATGTGTAACCTGCAATCCTGCACACTCAAATACATATATTAAATCACAAGGAAAAACCTAACTTAAACTCTTTGCCCAAACATCAAAGCACATGGTCACTCCGGACCATAGATTGCCTCAATAAAGAGGAGGGGAGACTAATGATTGTGACATCTAAGAGTGCTCACTTAGTATCTGGTTCACAAAGTACGAGCAAGAAGTTTAAAAAGATTAATAACAAAGGAAAAAAATAAACTGCAGATTCTAGACTGCAGATTCTCCCATGTATGGCAGACACTGAAACTTAATACATACACCTCTCAACATATAATTAGCACAACCACACTCGGTTGACATTCACACAATCACAACCACACAATTAAATAATATACATAATAGATAAATCTCCGTAAACTAGATGCAACAAATTAAAATCCAACGGAAGTAAATAAATACACGTCCAAAGAAAAGTCAAATACCATCCGAAATGATAAACAACACCAAAGTGATACCAATATGATAAGATATTGCAAAAGCATGAAAATGATAAGAAAATACTCGAACAAGGGACTGACAGCTAGATCCTCTCCTAGTGGCATGAGACGCGATTATCAACTACCTGAAACAAAAAAAATAATGAGGGGTGGTGAGTCCAGGTGGACTCTGCGAATATAAGAATAGATAAATGCATGGTATATAAAAAGGAATAAAACAAGTATATAGAAATAAAAATATACAGTCTCTGGAATACAGAATATAAATCAAATGTATCTGTATGAATAAACATACCTAAAAATCAACGTAACACTTAGGGACATGATCAGAAATCCTCCTAATATCTCGATAAACTGCTAGCACTGCCGAGCTGATCCAGATCATATAATAAATACAAATCATAACTGAATATGCATGTCAATCAAATGCAGCAATCATAGCTCACACAAATGTAACAAACACAAGCAAATACACAATGCATAATATGCACATGATGCGATGACCTGCACTGTATACACACCAACCAACACTACATTGGGTAAGTTGAGTGGATAAGATACAAGCGCCCAAACCTGTGGCTATGCAGATACGCCACAATACCTATGGTCCTGAATGAAAAGTCGTAATACCTATGACATTAAAACCCTGAAATACTTGTGAGGACTCCAAACACCTAAGGAGTGTCAATTGTCTATACACAACTCCAACTGAGCATAGCGCAATAGGAAATATAACCGACGACCCATCTCGACCACAAGAGAGTCAGTGGTTATCGGCATGCAAACAATGCTATGGTGCATGCCACTAATATGCTCAACCTCAATCAGACCCAAATTATGCAATCAATACGAAACACAAAATACTCAACCAAACCAGAGTAAATAAACATGCACTAACCTACTATGTAAGGTTTATTTAATGCCAACCAAATCCTAGATAGGTCACATGATGGTTCTATAGTACACGCATACATGCGGTACTCTTTTAGGTCAGAAACCAAGAGATTGAGACTATATAAATGAACATTTGGATTACTACTCAAAGATCAAGAAAAAATAAGTATCAAGCAGGAAAAACAAAGAGAATATATTTAAGGTAAAACAACCTACTCATAATAAAGCAACCATGCATTTAAGATAAACAAATCTACAAGAATCAAGTAAGAAGTATCTGCCTCGTAAATGAAGTCTACGCGTCAGAGAGAATCTCCCATGATCAATGAACAAATCCAATCAAGTCCTGTATCAAGGATGAAGTTTAACTATTTATACAACTAATAAAGTAGCTAAACTAACAATTAACTCTATTAGAACTAATCCTAATTATTGTGGGATCGGTTAGAAATGATAGAGGGGGGTGAATATCGTTCGGCAAAATTCTTCGGAAATCATAAGAGTAATTGCACAGCGGAAAAGAAAAACCAACGCTAACACGTTTGTTTTTACTTGGTTCGGAGTCGCGGTCGGCTCCTACTCCAAGGCTCACGGTCCTTGACCGTTTACGATAGGCAATTCTATATTTCGTCAAATAATTACAAGTAGAAGTTTGAATATAGAATAAAAGATTACAACAATTTAAACTAACTTATACCGACGATCGGAAGATCGGAGTGTCATAGCCGCGGGTCGTTGTAGGCGCTTGAAACTCGAGTACGGAGCTTGTCGGAGCGGAGCGCTTGAGCGAATGTGTTGAAAGCAATTGGTATTCAAGCCTAGGGGGTGAACCCCCTTTTATAGTCGTCACTGGGGCATCTGTGTTGAAGGGGGCGCTTGACACGTGGCCCTCTCTGCGCGAACCTCAATCCGCAGACTTGGTCAGCACTTATCCCCTTCACCAGGGCGCCTGAGCTAACTGGGTCGCCTGTGTTAACACATGTGCCTCAATGACTTGGTCCATAGGCTTGCATGGCAGTTTGCTTCGAGTGCTTGGAATAGCCCTTCACTGGGGCGCCTGTCTCAACACAGGCACCTCACCATTGAGGCGCTTGACTCCATTCAGGCACCTGGGAGCAGAAATCACCATTTCTTTATTCCTGCAACCAGGATTAGTTCCAAACCACAAGAAACATATAAATGCTATAATATAAAGTATGATTTATAGCCTGAGCTGTCTTGGTTCTGACTTTGGGCTTCCCAAATGCAACCCTAGGTCGAACCGACCCCTAATGTTCCCTCCTACGGGGAACGCATCCTCACCTACTCCTCTCGGGAGAGTTTACCTGTTTGCCAACCAGCTTCTTCGGTTGGACTTTTGCCCAATCCCCCGGATCAGGTCTTAGTGCCCAGCTTTACTCACCAGGTCTTCGGTGGCCAGCCCTCGGCCAGGACTTAGTGCCCAGCTTTACTCATCAGGATTTAGTGCCTAACGTACCTAGGACTTTTCCTGCGTACTTGATCAACCTTGTTAGATCATAACACATCTTAACTTCTGGACCCTTTGCTATTATCAAAACACATGTTTGACTTTGGTGCTTCCAACACCAACAATTATCACATTCATTTCCCAACCAATCCATAGGCTAAGCCAAACAATTCGCCCACGATATCGTCAACCCTCGGGTTCACTCTAATCATAATGAACAACATCTAATTTATATAGTTCTCGATAAAACATAACAAAAATCTAAAGAATCAAGCTAGACAGGACAAACAAATGGCACCATGCCAATTTAACACCTAATCCCAACCAATACTAAATCCCATACATAGCTCACGGCAATAACAATACCCCTTCGAGTGGCTCAAGCTAAACAACCAAGATCTCCCAAGATCACCCAAGTGCTACCAAATGTTAATTGAAACCATCCCCTCACAATATCATACGGTAACAAGATCACAATAATCAAACTACCACTTAACCCCCAACAAGGATTAACTCTTCAATTAAAACTTACAGCAAGGACATTGCAATATGAAATGCAACATTTATAACCTTAATCCAACCCAAACTACAAATCCAAAACTGATTCCTATCCAAGAATCGAATAGCTATCCAAAACCTCATGTTAAGCTCACAGCAACCCATATCATACAAATCAACACAAAACACCAAACTCCACTTCATCTAACATTCATGACACATTCACAGCAACATACTTCCAAAACAAAACAATCAATCCACAAAAGAAAACTCATAACAAACATCTCAATGGGGTAGCTCATGTCAAGAACTTCCTAGGACAGAAACAGAGTGTCCAACAACAGATTAAAATAACTAATTCTAAAAATACAATTTCTATCCCAAACTGATCCATGCTACAAAGATGACTCACAGTAATATAGGAGATCAAAATCATGATATCAACTTGTGTAGAAAACCTAACCCTACATAGCAATTCAATCGAAACAAGGATCCCTCATACAAAATCAAATCCAACTCATGGCATCAATTCAAGAAGAACACAACAATTTCTAAATCGGCAGGATTAGATCAAGGAAAATGCTAGGTTATGCAAAAGATCTACAATCCTAAACAATCACGGAAAAACCTAATTGAAAACTCGCTTACCTATGGCCAGAGATGGGGCAATCGAATCGGATCAGGGAAGCAGTGGCAATTGGACGATCGACGACACTTGGATTAGGCTGACGGAAGAAAAGGGGTGATAAACGCAAGAGAGAGACACTATGTAAAACACGGTCCCAAAATACACACACACACCATAAATAAGAGTTAAAATTGGAAATAATCTTATAGAAAATTTTGGAAAGATTTTCCAAAATTTTAGAAAAGTTCGAGGGAATAAACAAGCGCGAGATGGATTATTTACGAATTATTTGAGGGAAAAATTATTTTTTAAAATTTATTTCATATATATATATATAATAATATTTTAGAAAATTTTGGAAAGATTTTCTAAAATTTTAAAAAAATTTATGGGGATAAATGGTCGCTAAATGGATTATTTACGAATTATTTGACATAATTCGAGGGAAAGTTTAATTTTCGATATATCGTGCGCTAAACCCGCCGACGCCCTAAACCGTCGGAGCTTTTCCTCTCTCTCCCATTCGAGTGATGCCGATGATCGCCTTCACCGTCGCCGATCGTCTCGAACTTCTTCTCCCTTCCGATCGCCTCCTAGGCTTTGCCCCTCAAGCGACGAGTCCGACCGAGGAAGGCCCATCGACGACCCCCTGCTCCTAATTGCCGCCGTCTCTCTTTTTCTTCTGCGATATAGCTGTCGGCCAAGAGGGAGTCGCTGCCACATCGATCCAGAGTCACGTCCTAAACTGATCTAGCTGTCTGCCTGCTCTGATTGCAAGCAAGTAGATGCGATCCCTTGGGCGTTGTTGCCCTCTTCATTGACTGATCGCAGTCGCTGGCAATTTTGATCCCAGGTCAGATTCAATCCTTCTAGAGGTTTTTCCATCAGCTAGAAATTGAGTAGATTAGTAGATGTTGATGATTAGATTGGCTGTGTCGTGAGTGTTTGATGTGTTGGAGGTTTGGATTGTGGTTAGATCTGAGCACTTGATTTGGAGAATATGTAATAGAGATAGATCAGTGTTAGTTCCTCCTGCTTCTCTCGTTTTTTTTCCTTCCTTGTTCGATTTCGGCTTGGGAAGCTCTGATTAGTCTGGATCGATTTAGGTTGTTTAGGATTAGCTCTTGGGGTTTTGATTCTGAGTTCGTGATTAAATTGCTTTTGGTTGATCATAAATCTGAATTCGAAATGTGGGGGTTTTTGATTCAGTCTTGTGTTGGATTGATTCTGTTTAGAGCACTGGATTCTGCTTTGTTTTTGAAAGTTAATCCTGTTCTACTGTTTGAGTAGGGTTTTTGGGAGCTGTGATGTTAGATCTGTGAGCATGCTCTGTGCTGGGTGGTTTCCGGCATGCAGGTTTTGTGTTTGTTCTTTGTGAAACTTAGTGGCAGATTGAAGCTCTGTTTTGTTGGGTGTCATTCTGCCGTGAGCTTTGGAAGGGGTAGTTTTCTTAGCTTTGATCATTCTAGGTGTAGTATTGTGATTGGGTGTTATGTTTTGATTTGGATAAGATTGTGAGAGTCCTAAGTGGTTAAAGGTTTAGGGATTTAAAATTTGGTCAGTGGGAAGTGAGGGCAAAACTTGATTGAAAAGTAGATTTCGATGGAAGTATGGTTGGGATTAGGTATGAAGGTTTGATTGGCCTTGAAGAATCATGCGTGAGTTCCAAGTTTGGAATTGGATAGTAGGAATTGATCATTTCTTAGAATTTAATTAAATATATGTTATCATTAGAATTTTATCTTAATTATGCTTAGTAGGTAAATTTTGGCTATTTTATTAATTTTATACATAGTTAAACTAACTATGTCGTTGATACAGGACTTTGATCGGGTGCGTGCGTTTGATCGTGGAAGGTTCTATCCATTTCGAGCATTTCATTTTGGAGGCGGGTACTTCTTATTTGATTCCTGTAGAATCGTTTACCTTAAATGCATGGTTGTTTTATTATCTGAGTAAGTTGCTTTACCTTAAATTTATTTGTCTTGTTTTTCCTGCTTAATACTTATTCTTGCTTGACCTTTGAGTAGTATTCTAAAATATTCAGTTATACAGTCTCATCTCTTGATTTCTGATCTAAAGAGTATCACATGTACTGTAGAACTATCATTTGACCTATATAGGGTGTGGTTGACATTAGATAAACCATACCTAGTAGTTTAGTGCATATTTATTTACTTTAGTGTTAATTATGCTTTGTATCATATTGATTGCATGATTTTGATTTAATTGAGGTTATGCAAATTAGAGACATGCACAATAACATTGTTTGTATGTCGACAGCCATTGGCTCCTTTGTAGTTGAGACGGGTTGTCAGTCTTATTTTCTGTTGTGACACGCTCAGTTGGAGTTGTGTGCATACAGTTGATACTCCCCAGGTATTTGGAGTCCCCACAGGTATTTCGGGATTTTATAGCCACAAGTATTACGACTTTTCATACAAGGCTATAGGTATTGTGGTGTATCTACATAGTCATAGGTTTTGGCGCTTGTATCTTGTCTACTCAACTTACCCAATATAGCGGTGGTTAGTGTGTGTACAATGTAGGTTATCGCATCATGTGCATATTATACATTGTACATTTTCTTGTGTTTGCTGCACTTGTTTGAACTATGATTGTTGTATTTGATTAACATGCATGCATATTCGATTATGATTTGTATTTATTATATGATCTGGATCTAATCGACAGTACTAGCTGTTTACTATAGTATTAAGAGAATTTCTGATCATACCCCTACGTATTACATTACTTTTCAGGTATGTTTTATTCGTACAGATGCTTTTGGTTTATGTTCTTTATTTCAGAGATTGTATACCTTTGTTTTTATATGTTTGTTATATCATTTTATATTCTTGTTTTTATACCCGTAGAGTTTCGCCCGGAACTCACCACCGTTTGATTTCCTTTTTGTTTCAGGAAGTTGATAGCGGCGTCTCGTGCTGCCAAAAGAGGATCCATATGCTAGTCCCTCAGTGTCGGTGATTATTTCGTATTTTTTTGGACTTGTATTTATTTTTGATGGACGTATCGCTATTCTTATTTCATCAGTAGACTTGTTTTAGTTTATGGTTTTAGAGTTATGATTCTGTATTTATGGACTTGGTATGTATATCGTCGAATTTTCCTCTTGTCGTATCTATCTTTCGAAGTTTATTAAGCTTAGAAATTATTATATTATTATTATCTACGTGGTTATGATGGTGTGAATGTCAATCGAGTGTGGTTGAGCTTTATATGTGCGGAGATGTGTATGTATAAGTTTTAGATTGTCCGTCGTATAGGAGAGGTGTTGCTCAATTTTCGAATAAGCACGGGCCTCTGGGGGCGTGACACACTAGCTCTGTCGATCGGATGAAACAAAGGGCATGCATTGGCGTCGATGATCCATGCCTGTGGCAGCCAACGGTGGCTCGGTGTCGGAGGCAATATCGCATACGAGGAATCGGGGAAAGGAGTATCGAAGGACAAGGATGACGTCGGCTCATGGAGGGGTTGGCGCAACTCCGACGAGGACTAGCGGCGACCGGCTGGGGAGAGGTCGGCGACGTCGGGCGAGAGGGAGAGAAGAAAGGGATCGGGGCGGAAGGGAGGGATCGACTACAATGAGGAGTAAGCGAGGGTTTTTTGGGCTATATATATATATATATATATATATATATATATATTCGAAAATTAATCATTTCCTTAAATAATTCGTAATTAGTCCATCTCGCACCTATTTATACTCGCAAGCCTTTCTAAAATTTTTGTACATTTTCTATAAGGTTATTTTTAATTTTTAACCCTTGTTTATGATTTTTTTTTGTTGTATTTTACAAAAGCAGGATAAGGAATCCATTTGTTTCTTTTGCAAGAAGAAAGATCATATGAAAAAAACTATCTGAACTATGCCAATTGGTGTGTAAAAAAAGGTATACTTCTCAACTTTGTTAGTTCAGAAGTCAATTTATCTATTATGCCCACTGACACTGGGTGGATAGATACCGATGCTACTACTCACATAAGTATCATTATGTAGGGTTGTCTCAGGAGTCGACCTTCGCTTGATGGTAAAAAATACATCTATACGAGGAATGGAAACTATTGGTGTTTTTTGACTTTATTTAGGAACGGGTGTCTATTTGAATTTAGAAAAAACTTTTATTGTATCGTCTTTTAGATGAAACTTTAATTTCAATTTTTTGTTTAGACATATCAAGTTATTCTTGTTCATTTGGAAATGAAATTTAAATTTAGTATTGATTGGTAATGGTTCCATAGTTGATAAGCTTTATAAATAAAATACCTTTACTCCTATGGTTAACAACGTAATAATGCATAGTATAGGTACAAAACATAAATTTGTTAGATCGTTACGCCTTGCTAGAGGGGACGGGTGAATAGCAATTTTTCGGTTTGTTCTTCCTAAAAGGTTAGTTACGTAAGCGGAATATACTAAAATAAAACTAACCAATGCTAACAATACCTATTTACGTGGTTCAGAGATGAAGACTCCTACTCCACGACAGTCCGTGAGGTAGACGATCCCTTGATCCTTCGGCGGATCACTCCCCAGATGCCCTCCGGCTAGCTCGTGTAGCTCCTTCTGGGTGGAGAAACTTCACCACAACCTTGAGTACACTATCTGAGCTCTAGATACTACTAACAAGCCTTAACCAAGCTTGTTTCGTCAAGAGCTCCCAGCCCAAACCGAGTTCTCTTAAATAGAACTCTAAGCTGTAACTCACACTGGCAGTCGACTGCTCTCAGGGCAGTCGACTACCCCCACCCAGATTCGACCGTTGACAACCCAGCATTCGAATTTTGGCTACTCACCAGTCGAGGTCAGAAACCTTCTGTGAGTTTCTGTTTCGCTAGCAGTCGACTGTTATATCCCCAGTCGACTGCCCAGCTTACAAACACACTCTTCCTCACTTCAACGATCCTCCTCCACATGCGCCATCAGGTACACTCCCTTGGCTTGCCCCTTGAAGTCTTCTTCCACCGGCTATCATCTCTCGGATGCGCACACAAGCCTTCCCTTGGCTTGCCTCCATGTCACCCTTCACGTGTGCCCTTGAAGTCCACTTCCCGGTTTGCCCTTGGAGTCCTCCTCCCTCGGCTCTTGTCCCTTCATGACCTAGGTGACTCTTCACCAGCAGCCTTGACTATTGTCTTCGCGCCCTCTTCGCCTTCGGCCCTCGTCCCTCGGATGCACACAAGCCTCCAGCTTGTCTCTATGCCATCCTTCATATACGCCTCAAAGTCCGCGCCCCTCGGCTCATCATCCCTGTTATACCAAGGTCCCTCGGGTGCACACAAGCCTCCAACTTGTCTCCATGCCACCCTTCACCATGCTGAAGCCGTCTAGCTAAGGCAATATGTGTAACCTGTATAATCTGCACACTCAAATACACATATTAGATCACAAGGGAAACCCTAACTTAAACTCTTTGCCCAAACATCAAAACACATGGTTACTCCGGGCCATAGATTGCCTCAACAATCTCTCCCTTTTTGATGTTTGGCAATACATTTAAGTTAGGAAAAATAAATAGCAATAAGTAGCAATAACAATGCTAAACAAACATTTGGACTTACGTTGCCAAGGCTCCACCTTGGACTTACACCGCCAATGCATATGCAATGCAAATATGAATCCTATCCCAAGGCATCCCCACACCTAACTTCCCCAAGTTAGGAATTTTCACCAAAATAGACTTTTTAAAACCTATCCCAAGGCTCCCCCTATATTGGACTTACAAAAGTTTTTTAAGAACCTCTCCAAGGTTCCCCTTACGCCAAGAATGGAGTAACCATGCTCCCCCTTATTCCAAGCTCCCCCTAAACCTAGGGTTTCTTGCAAAGGTGTATTTGGTTTCCCAAATTAAACCCAACACTTCTCCCCCTTTGCCTAACATCAAAAAGACCCCAACAATATCCCAATTATTGGATCTTTTAATCTCTAATGATCCTAAACATAGTGTACTAGCCCCCCATACACTTGTTTTACATCATTTGGACACCAATCAGCTGCTGGATACCAAATCCAGCCCAAACCAGTCGACTGCCCCCAGGGCAGTCGACTGATACTCTGAAAATCAGAATTTCAACTTTTCTGGCCAAATTCAAAAATGCGCTAGAAATTCCACAAATCTCCAAAAATTTCTAAATTTTATGGAGAGGTTTGTGGTACCCATACTTACTTGGGAAAAATACATTTCAAAATGTATCTATCACCATTCCCAAGTTTGAAACAAAATCCAAAACTAGCAAAAAACCTCACTCAAACCTTGCCAAAAAGTCCTAATTTTGGTTTCCCCTTGATGTCACTGCCCATGTCAACCCACAATGCATCCCTAGCATTGATTTACATGGCAATTACACATCAAAAATCAATTTTCATGCAATATGATCATATTTGCCTCTTTTCTCCATAAAACTCCTTTTTAGTATGTCAATTCCCTAAGATTAAGACTCACCCTAGTCTTCCAAACCCTCTTTGGCACATTTCCTAGTCCACCTAGATTTCCTAGAGAAACATCTCTTGAAATCCATTTACCATATATCCCAAAGGCTCCTATAGCTCTCCCTTGAGCTCTTAGCCTTAGCCACCTCCCTAGGTGACTCAATCCACACTAGGCTACACCGGTGAGCCCCTGGTGATTCTTGGCCTACACATCTAACCTTCTTAACCTTAGACACATTGTCCTTGATTAAGTCATTCAAATGGCACCCCCTTGTCATTTTTGGACTTCTCCTTCTTGCCATAATTATATACTTCCCTAGTATACTTCCTTCCATTGGCATTGGAGACCTTAGACCGGTATCCCAACCCTGATCTATCATAGTTGGGTTTTAGACTACCCAACACCAAATCTAAGCTCTTAGATCCAACCGTGAATCTTTCTAGGGTCTTTTCCAATGTATCAAGCCTTGGCCTCAAGGCTTGATTTCCCCTTTCTAAGCTTTTAACCCTAAAATCCACATGTCCACCTTGGATATTCCTAGACATACCCATCTTCCTAAACATATGTCTCCCCTTCTTGGGATTTTTGTCTTGATCCTTAGGTCTAGTGATCTTAAATTTTTCACGATGCATTGATTTCCTAGGGGTTTGATCTACAATATTAACCCTACCCCTATTGTTATACCTAAATCCATGATTATGCATAATCAGGCATTTTTCATTAATTCTAGCATGTATGGAGGAACTTAAATTTGAATTGTATTTCAATGTAAAGTTAGGGATTACCTCCCTTACCCTTGTAGCTCCCCCTTGTTGTGTGTTTCTCTTCTTCTTTTCTTCTTTTTCCCATTTTCTTAGATACTCCATTTTCTTGAGCTTTCCACTCCTTGGGCATTTCGTGTGGTAGTGTCCTAGCTCACCACACACGAAGCATCTAATTCTTTTTCTTTTCTCTTGGGCTTCTCCAATCCTACAACTCATGTTAGATTTAAAAGGAATTCAAATGAGTTTAGGATTTACCTTTTTTTCTTACCCTTTGGACACTTATCCTTGTAGTGTCCCTTTTCATTGCATCCAAAGCATACTATGTGGTCTTTTGTTCTTGCTTTGGTGGAGGTAAGAGCTTCTTCTTGCTCCGGTATGGAAGTGGGTCTCTCCTCCCCCTCAATCCTTGAGGTGGTGACCTCTTCCTCTTCTCTTGATGAGGTGGATGATCTTTCACTCAATTCTTCCACCTCACTTGATGATGTTGATAATTCTTCTCCTTTTTCTTCTTCTTGAGTCATTTGATTTGTCTCTTTGGGCTCTTGAGCTTGTGTAGGGTTTTTATGGAATTCTCCCATCTTGTTCCATAATTCATATGCATTTTCATATTTACCTACACCACTTAAAATATTGTTAGGCAAAATATTAACTAATATATCAATTACCTTTTTATTTGCCCTAGAGTGTGTTTGTTGCTCTTTGTCCCAATATCTAGGATGAAGCTTCTTCCCGTGCTTGTCCTTTGGAACTTCGAAGGGCTCTTCTATTACCATTCTACATTCCCACTCCATTTCAAGTCACGTCTTCATCCTTGCCCTCCAATAGTCGAAATCTTCATGATCGTATGGTGGTGGAGTGTAGATGTCATCCCCTAGCTTGTTTTCCATCATTTTCCCTCTAGCTTGTGCTCCTTTGGCGATTATTCCAATAAGAGCGGTCCTTCGCTCTGATACCACTTGTTAGATCGTTACGCCTTGCTAGAGGGGGTGAATAGCAATTTTTCGATTTGTTCTTCATACAAGGTTAGTTCCGCAAGCGGAATATACTAAAATAAAACTAACCAATGCTAACAATACATATTTACGTGGTTCGGAGATGAAGACTCCTACTCCACAACAGTCCGTGAGGTGGATGATCCCTCGATCCTTCGGCTGATCACTCCCCGGATGCCCTCCGGCTAGCTCGTGTAGCTCCTTCTGAGTGGAGAAGTCTCGCCACAACCTTGAGTATACTATCTGAGCTCTAGAGACTACTAACAAGCCTTAACCAAGCTTGTTTCATCAAGAGCTCCCAGCCCAAACCGAGTTCTCTTAAATAGAACTCTAAGCTATAATTCACGCTGGCAGTCGACTGCTCCCAGGCCCAGATTCGACCGTTGACAGCCCAACGTGTTGGTGCAGGAAGCACCATATCGAACCTTGTTTTGATATTGGCAAAGGATTCAAAGTTAAGTTTATTTGTGATCTAACAATGTTCACTAAGTGTGCAGGAAAAGTCCTAGCAAAGGGCTGCTAGGCACCTGGCGAAGGGCTGCCAGGAAACAAAGTCCTAGCGAAGGGCTGCTAGGCACCTGGCGAAGGGCTGCCAGGAAACAAAGTCCTAGCGAAGGGCTGCTAGGCACCTGGCGAAGGGCTACCAGGAAACAAAGTCCTAGCGAAGGGCTGCTAGGCACCTGGCGAAGGGCTGCCAGGAAACAAAGTCCTAGCGAAGGGCTGCTAGGCACCTGGCGAAGGGCTGTCAGGATACAAAGCCCTAGCGAAGGACTGCTAGGCACCGGGCGAAGGACAGCTTGGTTTCCAAGACCTGACAAAGGACTGTCAGGCAAAAGTCCAACCAGAGAAACGGTTGGCATCAGGTAAATTCTCCCGAGAGGAGTAGGTGAGGACGCGTTCTCCGTCGAGGGAACAGTAGGCGTCGGTTCGACCTAGGGCTCCATCTGGAGGCCCAAAGTCAGAACCAAGACAGCTAAGGCTGTATAATCTAATACTTTATTGTTTTATTGTGTTTTGGACTAACCCTGGATGCAGGACCGAAGGAACGTGTGTCTGCAGTTCAGAAAGCCTCAAAGGAATGAGGCTACAGCTGACCAGGGCGCCCGGAGTGTCCCGGGCGCCCCCAAGGTAAACATAAAACACAAGACAGCAAGATGGGCTTCGACAGTTCAACTCCCGGGCGCCCCCGTGCTCCCGGGCTCCCCCGTGCTCCCGGGCGCCCCCGTTGCTCCCGAGCGCCCCCTGCATCCCGGGCGCCCCCATGCGCAAGCCTCGATCCAGAAGCCAGCGAAGTCAGATAACACTTTGACCCGGTCAATCCGAGCGCCCCGAGCGCTCCGGGCGCCCCGGTCAAAGCTGATCCCGAAGATAAATGGATCAGACGCTGATCGAGAATTTGGCGGATCGAAGGACACGTGGGGGGCGCCCCCGACGTCCCGGGCGCCCCCAGGCCCTATATAAAGGGCCCTCGACCAAGGCTTCAGGAAAAAACTCCCGATCAATTCACTCGACGCTTCTACGCTCTTCTGCTCTCGCGCTGCACCCCGGAATCCCTCCAACTCGAGCCGAAGACGTCCCGCTGCTCCGAAAAATTTGAACCACCTCGGACGTCGGTAAAAGAGCTATTTAAGTTTACGTTACTGAATTCTGTAATAATCTTTTTGTAAACTATTTGCGCCTCATATAGAATTGCCCAAAGTAAACGGTCAACGACCGTGGGCCTTGGTGTAGGAGTCAACCCAGGCTCCGAACCAAGTAAAAACGACTGCGTCTCTGTGTTATTGTTTTTTTTATTTCCGCAGTGCACTTGCTCTTAATTTTCTGAAAAGCAAATACCGATATTCACCCCCCCCTCTATCGGTTCTATCGATCCAACACAACGTTCGAATTTTGGTTACTCACTAGTTGACTACTCCCAGAGCAGTCAACTGGTCCAGGGTCAGAAACCTTCTGTGAGTTTCTGTGTTCGCTGGTAGTCGACTGTTATATCCCCAGTCGACTGCCCAACTTACAAACACACTCTTCCTTACTTCAACGACCCTCCTCCACGCGCGCCTTCAGGTACACTCCCTTGGCTTGCCCCTTGAAGTCTTCTTCCACCGGTTATCGTCCCTCGGATGCGCACACAAGCCTTCCCTTGGCTTGCCTCCATGCCACCCTTCACGTGTGCCCTTGAAGTCCACTTCCCGGTTTGCCCTTGGAGTCCTCCTCCCTCGGCTCTTGTCCCTTCATGACCTAGGTGACTCTTCACCAGCAGCCTTGACTGTTGCCTTCATTCCCTCTTTGTCTTCGACCCTCGTCCCTCGGATACACACAAGCCTCCAACTTATCTCCATGTCATCCTTCACGTACGCCTCGAAGTCCGCGCCCCTCGGCTCATCATCCCTGCTATACCAAGGTCTCTCGGGTGCACATAAGCCTCCAGCTTGTCTCCATGCTACCCTTCACCATACCGAAGCCGTCTAGCTAAGTCAATATGTGTAACCTGCACAACCTGCACACTCAAATACACATATTAGATCACAAGGGAAAACCTAGCTTAAACCCTTTGCCCAAACATCGAAACACATGGTCACTCTGGACCATATATTGCCTCAACAAAATTGACTGATGAGAATTCTTCTATATTATGGCATAGGCGTTTAGAACATATATCCAAACAACGCTTAAAAATGTTAATGCCACATGGAATTCTCGATTCCCTTGACATGTCAAACTTTGATGTATACATAAAGTGTGTTAAAGAGAAGACAACTAACAAAAGAAACAAAGGGTTAGCTATTGTAATGATGTTTTGGAGCTAATATATACAAACATTTGTGGATTATTCCCTAAAGTATTTTGGAATTGACACACATATTTTATTAGTTTCATAGACGACTATTCCAAATTTGGCTATCTGTACCTTATTCATAAGAAATTGCAATCTTTGGGCATTTTCAAAACTTTTAAACCCGAAGTTAAACTTCAACTAGGTAAGAAAATTAAAGTCATCTAATTCAACCATAGAGGAGAATATTATGGTCAATATGATGGATCAAGTGAACAACGTTCAGAACCTTCTACGAGCTACCTTGTTGAGTGTGAGATTGTGCTTTAGTATACCATGCCTGGTACATAAAATTAGAATGGTATAGCTGAGCATCGCAATCAAACCCTAAAAGACATGTGAGAAATATGATGCCCTTCACTTCTCTACCGAAATCTTTGTGGGGTAAGACACTCAACTACAGTTTACCTACTCAATAGAGTACTTAGTAAGACAGTAACTAAAATCTTATTCAAGATATGGACGTGTAGGATACCTAGCATTAAACATTTACACGTCTGAGGTTGTCTAGCTGAGGCTAGGCTTTACAAGTCAAACGAAATAAAACTAGAGTCAAGAACGGTTTGCTACAATTTTATAAGTTACTCTGAGAAATCAAGGGGTATAAATTTTATAATCCCTTTAATAATCCTTGTTTGAAATAGGAAATGTTAAATTCATTGAGGACCGTGGGAGTGATAAAATCATAGAAGTATCTATTAAGGAAAGCGTTTCTGATTCTCTTGTGATCACTTTAATGCGATCAGTAGTGATATGGTTACCATAATACACATTACAGATATTGCACATCCAGTGAGCGTATGAACCAAGATATTTCCATGACATCTCTAATGTAATTGGAGAAACCTACCAATGAAATTGAGATATTATCTCATATTGATGAGCAAGTACCTCAATCATCTCAAACATAAGTATCTTTAAGGTTATCTACAAGGAAGAGGAGAACTATGAATTCTCATGATTATGTTTATCTATAAGAGTATGATTTTGACATAGGGCTGGAAAGTGGTCATACATCTTTAATTTCCAAGAAGTAAAACAATGCTTTAACCCTAAAAGGTGCTTTAACGTCATACAAGAAGAGTTGAAGCCTACGGCAGACAATGACATTTCAAAACTTGTCGAATTGCCTGAAAGTACGAAGCTCGTTGGATGTAAATGGATATTTACAACCAAGCGAGATTTGAGGGGCAATATTGAAAAATATAAGACTTGTCTTGTTGCCAAGGGATTCAATATAAGGAAAACATTGATTATAAGGAGACTTTCTCATCTATGTTGACAAAAGACTCCCTTAGGATAATCATGACACTTGCAGTTAATTTTGATTTGGAACTATACCAAATGGATATAAAGACTGCTTTTCTCAATAGAGACATTGAGGAGTTTGTATGTATAATGCAACCAAAGAACTTTGAGTCTGAGGATTCGAAGCACCTAGTATATAGATTAAAAAAGTTCAATTATGGTTTGAAATAGATGTCCCATCAATGGTAACAGAAATTTGATCAAGTAGTTATCTCATTTGAATTTAATGAGAACCCCGTTGATCAGTGCATATATGTAAAGTTCATTGGGAGTAAGTTTGTTATACTTGTTCTATACGTGGATGATATATTACTTGTGAGCAATAATAAGAGTCTACTGCATGAAGCCAAGTCATTTCTATCGAGTAAATTTGAAATGAAAGATCTTAGTGAAACATCCTTTGTTTTAGGCATACAGATGTGTCACGATCGTTCAAGAGATATTCTTGGACTTTCATAATAGACTCATATTGAAAATGTGTTTATAAGGTATGACATGCAGAAATGTATACCCGGTGACACACCTATATCAAGAGGTGTCAAGTCAGTTTGCAGCAATGTCCATGGTTTGAAATTGAAATAAAAGAGATGGAACAATTCTCATATGCATCAACGGTGGGAAGTCTTATGTATGCACAAGTTTATACTCGACCAAATATAACGTTTATAGTTGGGATGTTAGGCAGATATGTTAATAACCCAGGACCGTCGTACTGGAAAGTAGTTAAGTGAATGATGCGGTATTTGCAAAGAACTAAAAGGCATATGCTCACATATCGGAGATCAGATCACTTAGAGGTGATTGGATATTCAGATTTCGATTATGCTGGATGCTTGGATAGCAAGAGGTCCACTTTGTTGGTGCAATCGACCCAAGTTTGTGTTGAGGCAATCGGCCCAAGAATGATCGGGAAGATCATGGTTTTGATGTGTGTGTCAATAAGTTTAAGGTTAGAGTGTTGTGTTGTTTTAATATGTGTGATTGAGTTTGCAGGACTTGGAGAATCACACTTGGGAAACATATCCGAGGAACGAGAGCCGAGGGAGGAGAGCTCCAAGGGCAAGCCGGGAAGTGGACTTCAAAGGCACATGTGAAGGGTGGCATGGAGGCAAGCCGAGGGAAGGCTTGTGTGCGCATCCGAGGGACGATAGACAGAGGAAGATGACTTCAAGGGGCGAGCCAAGAGAGCATACCTGAAGGCGTACATGAAGGAGAGTGTTTGGAGAGGTTGTAAGTGAGTTGAGAGGCAGGGCAATCGACTGGCTAGGGTGCAGTCGACTGCCAAAACTCACAGAGAGTTTACAGCCTCACACCAGTCGACTGCCCCAGGGCCAGTCGATTGGTAACCCAGAAAAACTAGTCGTTGACTAGCCGTTGGCTAGCATTTAAAGCTAGACCAGTCGACTGCCAAATGGGCAGTCGACTGGTGCGGGTCTGGACAGCTTGTTAAGTTATCTTGTTCTCTTATTTAAAGGGGACTTCTTTGCACGAGTTGAGTACGGTTCTTGTGTGTAACAAAGTGCTGCTAGTGCCAAGAGTCCTCAGCCCTTCCTCTAGTAATTACTTGCATCTTGTAAAGAGGAAGAGCACATGATTGTAAAGGTTTTATCCACCTTGAAGGAGGGTTTCATAGTGGAGATGATGAACTCGTGCGGATCCTTGGATTAGTCACCCTTAGGGGTGGATACCAAGTAAAACACTGTGAGTTAGCATTGATTTTATTCTATATCTTGTATTGTGCTAACCATCTTGTAGAGAAAAGCCGAGCCATCGATCCTAACAGTTGGTATCAGAGCAAGGTCGTCTTCAACGGACTAACCGCCAAGAAGAGCAAATCATTGAAATGGCCGGCTCGCACATCCAACCGCCGAAGTTTGAGGGAGAATTTTCGTGGTGGAAGAAGAGAATGGAGGTATTTTTCAATACCGATTTTGATGTAATGCTTATTATGAAAAACGGTTTTGAAGTACCTAGGGATCAAGAGAACAAGATACTTGATGAAGTAAGATGGAGTAGGAAGCAAAGAGATGACCATCTAGCAAACTTCAAAGCTTTGCATCATCTACTAAGTGTACTCCCTCAACAAGAAGTGACAAGAATTGGAAACTACTCAAGTGCCAAGGATTTGTGGGAAAAGCTAGTGGAACTTCATGAAGGCACTTCAGAGGCAAAAATGGCAAAGAGAGACCTTCTTCGAGCTCAACTCAACAATATCAAACTCGATAAAGGGGAGAAGGTAACAAGTTTACATGCTAGATTTAAAGAGATACTTAATGGTCTAACAAGTGTAGGGGAACAACTATCCAACCGAGACATCTTGACAAAAGCCATCAATGCCTTCCCAAGAACATCAACTTGGAGCTCAATGGTGGACTCGTACTATATTTCCAAGGATCTAGAGAAAACGTCTCTAGAGAAATTTTTCTCACCCATGTTTCTTCATGAGACTCAGGTTGGAGGAACAATCGAAGAAGCATACTATAAGCCAAAGAGTACAGCCCTTGTGGCAAACAAGGGAAAAGGCAAGAAGAAGGAGGTCCTATCATCCGATTCGGAGGAATCAAGTGCTTCCATGGGTAGTGATGCGAAAGCCTATATGGTAAGAAAGGTAAGAAAAGCTTTTAAGCAGTTTTCTACTAACAAGTCTCATGGTAGGAAAGAATCAAGGAGCAAAAGTAGGCCAAGGAAAATTATTTACTACAATTGCCAAGGAGAAGGACACATGAGAGAGGAGTGCCCTCTCTTGAAAAAGAAGAAAGAAAAGAAGAAAGAAGGGAAGAAGAAGAAATCAAAAGAGAAGGAAAAGAAGATGCAAAACTTGAAGGCCACATGGGATGATCCGTCTTCATCGGAGGAAGAAGAACATCATATATCCCATTTTACACTAATGGGGATTGACGACATCGCTTCCACGGCATCCGAGTTTGAAGAGGAGAAAAGCTCAAGTGAATATGAAGGGAGCTCAAGTGAAGGGGGAGGCTCCACTTCGGAATCGGACTTCTCGGTAAGTGAGGTACACAACTTACCCACTTCTATTCTTGCAAAAAAAATTTCTAGTACTAGTGATGACTTGGTAGATGCTAAAAGGAAGATCAAGTGTCTAAAAAGGGAAAATTGCATGTTAAAGGATAGATTAACATCAATGGAGATTAAGGACAATGAGCATGCTTCTTTTTCTAACTCAAATGACTCATTTTTAGAAGAAGAAAATAAGGATTTAAGGGAAAAGGTAGATAGCCTTACCCAAGCACTTAGGAAATATGAAGTTGGCTCAAAAATATTAGATATGATAATTGGGAGCCAAAGAGCAAGCTTTAGGAAAGAGGGATTAGGGTTTGGGAAGTCTAGCAATGGGAAAACCTACCATTGTCTAATTGCTAGAGGCCAAGCAAAGACAAAGACCCTTAGTAAAAAATGGATCCCTAAGGAGTACTTGGTTAACCCAATTAGGAAACATTACTATTGGGTACCAAAGTCAATCTTAAAGGGTTAGAGGAGTTGGGATAAGTCAACCATGATATAAGAATCTCAAATTTTTGAAATTTGGTTGACTTAAGACATTGAGGGGGAGGTTGTGGCCCATGATAGAAATTCATTATAAATTGGGCAATAATGGGGTTACATTGAAAACATCTCATATTACATAGTTTTATGGTTGTATTCATACATATGAGATGTTAGGATGATACAAATGACTCACTTATGCTTATGGCATAGTGATGAGTTATTGGACGTATCACATTAATAATAATAGACCAATCATGGGGAAAGCAAGTGTTTAATTAATGGACACTTTGCCCAAAGATCATGATTGGATATTTTAAACATTTGAAAACCATTTCATATTTTATCTGTTTTGCCATAAGCTTGAAAGGTATTTGATTGTAAAACTAAGTTGAAACATTGGTACAAACTTAGTGGTTTTCAAGAATTTTGAACTTTAGTCAAAAGTCAAGCATGCTTGAAATTTTATATGAACTTATACTTTTCCTTGATAAAGTATATCATTTCAAACATGTCTGTAAATTTTTATAATTTTTGGAGTTTTCTGGAATTTATTGGAGGTTTCTGAAATTCGGCACAGAGGCTGAAAAATCAGACTGATAGCGTATCAGTCGACTGCCCCTTTAGGCAGTCGACTAGTAAGGCTGATTTCAGTCTGCTGACTTCTGTTCAGAAATCAAAACTCCCTCATTTAATACCATGGGTTAAGGTTGCTTGAGGCAATAGTTTTTGATGGTGTCAAAGGGGGAGAGTGAGTAGTTTAAGTTAGAATTTTAACTTGAATTGAGTGGTTTGAGTTAAAATCTTGGAGAATATTGAAAATGGGAGAAGACATGGATTAAGGGGGAGGTTATCTCTTGTTTTTATGTCTTATGTTTTTCAATTGTTTTTGTTGACTGGTATTTTATCCCTAAACTTAAACATATTGCCACACATCAAAAAGGGGGAGATTGTTGAGGCAATTGGCCCAAGAATGATCGGGAAGATCATGGTTTTGATATGTGTGTCAATAAGTTTAAGGTTAGGGTGTTGTGTTGTTTTAATATGTGTGATTGAGTTTGCAGGACTTGGAGAATCACACTTGGGAAACATATCCGAGGAACGAGAGCCGAGGGAGGAGAGCTCCAAGGGCAAGCCGGGAAGTGGACTTCAAGGGCACACGTGAAGGGTAGCATGGAGGCAAGCCGAGGGAAGGCTTGTGTGCGCATCCGAGGGACTATAGCCAGAGGAAGATGACTTCAAGGGGCGAGCCAAGAGAGCATACCTGAAGGCGTACGTGAAGGAGAGTGTTTGGAGAGGTTGTAAGTGAGTTGAGAGGCAGGGCAGTCGATTGGCCAGGGTGCAGTCGACTGCCAAAACACACAGAGAGTTTACAGCCTCACACCAGTCGACTGCCCCAGGGCCAGTCGACTGGTAACCCAGAAAAACTAGTCATTAGCTAGCATTTAAAGCTAGACCAGTCGACTGCCAAATGGGCAGTCGATTGGTGTGGGTCTGGACAGCTTGTTAAGTTGTCTTGTTCTCTTATTTAAAGGGGACTTCTTTGCACGAGTTGAGTACGATTCTTGTGTGTAACAAAGTGCTGCTAGTGCCAAGAGTCTCAGCCCTTTCTCTAGTAATTACTTGCATCTTGTAAAGAGGAAGAGCACAAGATTGTAAAGGTTTCTCTACCTTGAAGGAGGGTTTCATAGTGGAGGTGGTGAACTCGTGTGGATCCTTGGATTAGTCACCCTTAGGGGTGGATACCAAGTAAAACACTGTGAGTTAGCATTGATTTTATTCTATATCTTGTATTGTGCTAACCATCTTGTAGAGAAAAGCCGAGCCATCGATCCTAACAGTTTGATCAAGTAGATCATGGGTTTTGATGTGTGTATTAATATGATTGAGTTAGGTTTTCATGTTGATTTGATGTGTGTGTTTAAATCTTGCAGGACTTGGTGAACCATACATGAGGAATAATGGAGTGAAGCATCCGAAGGATGAGAGCCGAAAGAAGAGAGCCGAAAGAAGAGGACTTCAAAGGGCGAGCCGAGGAAGTAGACTTCAAAGGCATACACGAAGGATGACATGAAGACAAGTCGCGGGCTTGTGTTTACATCCGAGAGACGAGAGCCGAAGGAAGAGAACTTCAAAGGGCAAGCTGAGGAAGTGGACTTCAAGGCATACGCGAAGAATGGACTTCGGAAAGGTTGAGAGTGAGTTTGTAAGCTGGGCAGTCGATTGGCAAGGGAATCAGTCGACTGGCAACGTTGAGAGGAAACTCACAGAAAGATCAGTCGACTAGTACAGGTACCAGTCGACTGGTCTATTCGAAATCTAGTCGTTGGCTGGACACCAGTTGACTGGCCTTGAGGGCAGTCGACTGGTGTTGAGGCTGAGTTGATTGGTTAACAACTCTCTCCACTATTTAACGAGGAGCTTGAGACTTGAGAAAGGTTAGCTATTAATTGTGAAATCTTTGCTCAAGTGTTCAAGTGCTCAAGCTCCAAATCTTCTCTCTTCCTCCTAAACCCTAGCTCACATCTTATAAGGAGAAAGAGGCTTTATGAGAGGTTATTCTCCACCGAGAAGGAGAAAGCTTTAGCCGGAGATTGTCAGGGAGTGATCCACCTAAGGATCAAGGGTTCATTCACCTTAAGGACATGCCGTGAAGTAGGAGCAAGCAATCTCCGAACCACATAAACGGTACATTGTTAGCATTGTTCTAATTGATTGTTTAAGTTTCCGCTTGCGCTAACAATTATAGGAAGAAAGATATTCACCCCCCTCTAGCCGGCGCATCGGTCCAACAAGTGGTATCAGAGTAAGGTTGCCTTTAATAGACTAACCGCCAAGAAGAGCATATTCATTAAAATGGTCGGGTCGCACATCCAACTGTCAAAATTCGAAGGAGAATTCGCTTGGTGGAAAAAGAGAATGGAGGTATTTTTCAATACCGATTTTGATATTATGTTGATTATGGAAAACGATTTTGAAGTGCCTAGGGATCAACAGAACAAACCACTTGAGACGATAAGATGGAGCAAAAAGCAAAGAGATGATAATCTAGCAAATTTCAAATTCTTGCATCATCTATTAAGTGTGCTTCCTCAACAAGAAGTAACAAGAATTGTGAGCTACTCAAGTGCCAAGGATTTGTGGAATAAGCTAGTAGAGCTTCATGAAGGTACTTCAGAGGCAAAATTGGCAAAGAGAGATCTTCTCCGATCTCAACTCAACAACATCAAGCTTGATAAAGGGGAGAAGGTATCAAATTTGCATGCTAGATTTAAAGAAATAATTAATGGACTAACAAGTGTAGGAGAGCAACTTTCAAACCGAGACATATTGATGAAAGTCATCAATGTCTTCCCAAGAACATCAAATTGGAGCTCAATGGTGGATTCATACTACATATCCAAGGATTTAGAGAAAACTTCTCTAGAGGAATTCTTCTCAACCATGGAGCTCCATGAAACTCGGATTGGAGGAGCAATTAAAGAAATCTACAAACCAAAAAGTATAGCCCTTATGGTAGATAAGGGAAAAGGTAAAAATAAGAAGGCTTCCTCATCCGACTCGGAAGAATCAAGTGCATCCATGGATAGTAATGCAGAAGCTTACATGGAAAGAAAAATGAGAAAAGCATTTAAATACTTTTCTACTAACAAATCTCATGGTAGAAAAAGTTCAAGGAGCAAAAGTAGAACAAAGAATATCATATGCTACAATTGTCAAGGAGAAGGACATATGAGATATGTGTGCCCACTTTTGAAGAAAAAGGAAGGAAAGAAGAAAGAAGAAAAGAAGAAAACAAAAAAAAGGGGAAGAAAGTCCAAAGTTGAAAAGCAACATGGGATGATTCATCATCATCGGAAAAGGAGGAGCATCATATGTCCCATTTTGCTTTAATGAGAATTGAAGATATAGCCTCCATATCATCCGAAATTGAAGAAGAGAAGAGTTCAAGTGAAGATAACGGACCTCGAGTGAAAGGGGAGGCTCAACTTCCAAATCGGACGTCTTGGTAAGTGAGGTATATAATCTACCCACTACCACTTTAATTAAGATAATTTCTAGCATAAATGATAACTTGTTTAAAGCTAAGAAGAAAATCAAATGTTTAAAAAATGAAATTTGAATGCTGAATGAAAAATTAGAATCCATGAAAATTAAGGATGATTTGCATGCTTCTTCCTCCTCTTCTAGTTTAAAGGATTCATGTTTAGAAGAGGAAAATAGGGAATTAAGGGAAAAGGTGGATAACCTTAGTAAAACCCTTAGAAAATTTGAAATTGTCTCTAACACCCTAGACATAATTATTAAGAGTCAAAGAGCAAGTATCAAGAAAATGGGTTTAGGGTATAGTGATTCTAGCAATGAAAAGACTTATCATTACCTACTTGCTAGAGGACAAGCAAAAATCAAAACCTTAGATAGAAAATAGATTCCCAAAGAATATTTTGTCAACCCAATTAGGAAACATTTCTATTGGGTGCCAAAGTCAATCCTCAAAGGTTAGAGGATTTAGGTTTAGTCAACCATGTTGTTAAAATTTTAAATGTTTGAAAAATGGTTGACTTGAGAAATTGAGGAGGAGCACTTAGCTCAAATAGGAATTCATGATAAAATGGGCGAAATAGGGA
The DNA here is from genome assembly GCA_024364735.1 of Boesenbergia rotunda. Taxonomy (NCBI): domain Eukaryota; kingdom Viridiplantae; phylum Streptophyta; class Magnoliopsida; order Zingiberales; family Zingiberaceae; genus Boesenbergia; species Boesenbergia rotunda. The sequence continues at coordinate 85,272 of JAGFNQ010003665.1, forward strand.
TTACCTTTATTATATCTCATATTTCCTTGATTTATGATTATATTTATGCATATGAGATGTTAGGATGATACAAATAATTCACTTATGCATATAGCATTTTGATGAATTATTAGATGTATCACTTTAGTAATCATAGACCAACTATGGAGAAAGTAAATGTTTAATTAATGAACATCTTGCCTATAGATCATAGTTGGATATTTCAAATGATTTGAAAATAATTATGTGTTTCATTTGCTATGACATAGATTTGCAAAACACATAGGTTTAAAACTAAGGCTTAATATTGATACAAAATTGAGAGTTTGGTTTGTTTTTGAATTTTGGTCAAAAAGTCAAAAATATTTGGATTTTTCATGAAATCTTTTTTTCCCCCTGTTAGAGAACATCAAAAGAAATATGTTTATAAAATTTCATGATTTTTTGGATTTTATTGAATTTTTAATATATTTCTGAATTTCAGGTTAAAAGGCTGAAATTTGAGATTGATAAGTATCAGTCGACTGGTGCAGAGGACCAGTCAACTGAAACTACTGTGAAAGGGCAATTCAATCAAACCAGTCGACTGGTAACTGCCTCAGTCAACTAGTACCTATGTTTTTTTATTTCTGTGTATTTTCAGAAATTGAAACTCTGTCCTTATTTAATACCATAGGTTAATATTGCTTGGTGCAATCTTTTTTATGGTGTCAAAGGGAAAAAATTGAAAGGTTTAAGTTAGAATTTAACTTAATTCTTTATGTTTATGGAAAAATTAAAAATCATGTGATAAGGCATAGGTTAAAGGGAGATCCCTCTCATTTTTTTTACATGTTCTAACTTTTGCTTTTCCTTGTTGCAGGTCGTTTCTGACTATGCTGCTGCGAGCCGCCAGTTGTGCTCCCAGGGGGAGACCGAAGACCTACTCCGGCGAGTAGCTGAAGCTGAGGCAGAGGTTGGTCGCGCCCGCGAGGCAGGTCGCCTACAGCTGGAGGTCAGCAGGGCCCAAAGGGTGAAGGTAGAGCATTGTCTCGACACCCTACTGGCCTCCGAGGGAGCATTGCACAGTTATCGCCTCAGGGAGTGCTCATTGTCGGAGAAGAATAAGACCCTCTCCAATGACCTACACAAGCTGACCCAGGAGCGAGAGCAGCTCTAGACCCAGGAGAAGGAACTGTCTGTAAGCGTCCAGCTCCTGGAGTCGTCGGCCAAGACCCTGAACGATTGGATCAAAGAACAGGAGTGTCAACTAACCGAGAAGGAGTCTGAAATAAAGACGGCGGCTGCACAAATATCCGATCTTCAGGAGGACGCTGCTCGCACCAAGGCCAAGGCTTTGGCCACCTCCCAAAAACTTAAGGGAGCATTAGATGCTCATGACAAACTATCCTAGGAAGTGGCCGAATTGAAGGTTGCCAAGAATGACGTTGAAGCTGAACTGCAGAGTACAAGACTGATAAGGCAGCTCAATTGCCGGAGGCCAAGGCAGAGTTCAAGGCCAAGTTTCTGCATTCTGATGAATTCGGTGGCATTCTGGCTGGGCAGGTCTTGAATCGCCTAAAACAGGGTTTCAATGGTGCTATCAGTGAACTTCAAAAAGCCCAGACGCTGAAACTAGATGCAAACCTGAGTGCCTTAAGCGTCGGCCAGGTTTGGAACAAGCTCTCGCCTAAAGAGAAGGATCTATAAGAGCTCTTCCAAAACTTGTGCCTTATATTTTCTTTTTTGCATCTTGCAATTTTTCCTTTTTTCTGATGTAATCGCTATGTAATCATCTGCATTGAATGAACATATTTTCTGCCTGTTTTCTCTCAAGTGTTTTTCTTTTTTATACTTTGGCTCCTTATGCAATCTAGTGTTCTTCAACGACTCGAGGAGCCGGCACCTTAAAGACCAAGTGTTCCTTCCCTGCCCGAGGAGTAAGCGGTCAAGAGGGAAGCACCAAGCTGGGACGGGTAGGCCGAGAGGACCAGGCCGAGATGAGCGTCGACCAAGAGGGAAGAGCCAGGCTGAGATGAGCACGCCGAGAAGACCAGGCCGAGACGAGCATTGACCAAGAGGGAAGAGCTATAGTAGTTGTCTCTCTTTGTATTTTACTTTGTTGTCTTTGTTTCCAAATGTACCTCAAGTTTGAACTCTCATGTAATGTAATTTGAGTTGATGAATAAAACTTTGACTTTCTGCTTCTTGTCATGTTTACAGTCGCCTTCAGTATTTTATGAGATGTACCCCGAATTAAGATTTGAATGAAATGTCTTCATCGTCAAATCTGGTGTTTGTATTCTCTATTTATACGTACTCCAAGCACGACTTTAGCCAATAAATAGAATGCGTCTATCTTCTATGTCTCGTCATCCGCATACTATGTAATTTTCTTCAATTCTCCCCTTCTATTAGGCTTCTCTATATCCGCAATATCCTACATTGGGGGAGAGAAGAGTACCAGGGGAGAGAAGAGTGCATAATGTCTGGTTTAATTGTCTGCATGGACAAGGACAAGGCTCATCCTGTTCAATGTTTAGCCAGGGGCGGTATATTTCTAATGTAACCCGCAACTTTAGATGAAGTAGATCTAGTTATTCCCGACAGTATTTCCTCAGCACTGTGCTCCAGTTTACCCATCGTCGGTCAAGCACCTAGCGCTTCTCCTGGTCGGGCATCTGCAGCACCACGACCAGACCTACTCACCTCAGGCATCCGCAACACTACGAGCTAATAGGGTTTAATTAGCTCCTGGTCGGGCATCTACAACACCCGGACCAGGCCTACTCACCTTGGGCATCCGCAACACCGCGAGGTAGTAGGGTTTTAGCAGCTCCTGGTCAGGCATCCGTAACACCCGGACCATGCCTACTCACCTCGAGCACCCGCAACACCGTGAGGTAGTAGGGTTTTAGCAACTCCTGGTTGGGCATCTGCATCACCACGACCAGGCCTACTCACCTCGGGCATCCGCAGCACCACGAGGTAATAGGGTTTTAACATCTCCTGGTTGGGCATCTGCAACACCCAAACCAGGCCTACTCACCTCGGGCATCCGCAACACTACAAGGTAGTAGGGTTTTAGCAGCTCCTAGTCGGGCATCTGCAACACCACGACCAGGCCTACTCACCTCGGCCATCTGCAGCACCGTGAGGTAGTAGGATTTTAGTAGCTTCTGGTCGGGCATCCACAACACCACAACCAGGCCTACTCACCTCAGGCATCCACAGCACCGCGAGGTAGTAGGGTTTTAACAGCTCCTGGTCGGGCATCCACAGCACTCGGACCAGGCCTACTCACCTCGGGCATCAGCAGCACTGCGAGGTAGTAGGGTTTTAGTAGCTCCTGGTCGACCATCCGCACCACCCGAACAAGGCCTACTCACCTCAGGCATCCACAGCACCGGGAGGTAGTAGGGTTTTAGCAGCTCCTGGTCGGGCATCCGCAGCATCACGACCAGGCCTATTCACCTCGGGCATTCGCAGCACCGTGAGGTAGTAGGGTTTTAGCAACTCCTGGTTGGACATCCGCAACACCTGGACCAGGCCTACTCACCTCGAGCATCCGTGGCACCGCGAGGTAGTAGGGTTTTAGTAGCTCCTGGTCGGGCATCCGCAGCACCATGACCAGGCCTACTCACCTAGGGCATCCACAGCACCATAAGGTAGTAGGGTTTTAACAGCTCCTGGTTGGGCATCTGCAGCACCCGGACCAGGCCTGCTCACCTCGGGCATCCGCAGCACAGCGAGGTAGCAAAGTTTTAGCAGCTCTTGGTCGGGCATCCGCAACACCACGACCAGGCCTACTCACCTCGGGCATCCGCAGCATCATGAGGTAGTAGGGTTTTTGCATCTCTTGGTCGGGCATCTGCAGCACCACGATCAGATCTACTCACCTCCGGCATCCACAACACCACGAGCTAGTAGAGTTTTATCAGGCAAGTACCTTGGGTCCTTTAAGAGATATCTTGTTTGCTTCTTTCATTACTGAAACTGCAAAGTAGTGCCAACAAGAATTCAAATACATTTGGACATCTCAAAATCTCACCGAGTGTGATATGGTCGACGATGATTAGTATGCCATGGTCTCTCTGGCCTCTTGCCCTTGTCATTCTCTAGATAATAGCTATCTCCAGTGAGGTTTCTAGCGACAATGTAGGGTCCACCCCACTGTGGCTCCAACTTTCCAAGATCACCAATAGGCTTGATCCTCTTCCAGACTTTGTCTCTGACTTCAAAGCTACAGGCAATCACGCGACGATTGAATGCTTGTTGCATACGCTGCCTGTAGGCTAGTAACCGAGCCGTTGCTATGTCTCGTACCTTTGCCACCAGGTCCAAGTCGATCAGCCGCTCTTGATCATTGTCTTCTTTATTATAATGTTGCTTTTGAGTTGACTCTTCCCCGACTTCTACCGGGATTACAGCCTTCGCGCCATACACCAGGTTGAAAGGGCTCTGTCCTATCCCTTCCCTGGGAGTCGTGCGATAGGACCATAGAATGCTCGGGAGCTCTTCTACCCAGCTGGCTCTGACATGGTCTAGCTTTATCTCGAGCCCCCTGACTATCTCCCGATTGACGACTTCGGCTTGGCCATTGCCCTGGGGGTAGGTGACTGAGGTGAAGGCTTGTAGAATGTCCAACCCTTCACACCATTCTTTGAGTTTGCATCCCACAAACTGCCTACCATTATCCGACACTAATTTGTGAGGGATCCCATATCTACAGACGATGTCTCTCCATAAGACCTTCATCACTGCGGCCTCCGTGATGTGTGCAAGAGGTTCAGCTTCCAGTCATTTTGAAAAATAGCCCACTAGGACCAATAGAAACTTCTTCTGTTAGGGCCCGATTGGAAAGGGACCCATGATGTCCATTCCCCATTGATCAAATGGGCAAGACACGGTGGAGACTCGCAGTGGCTCAGTTGGGCGGTGAGTGACATGCTGATATCTTTGACAGGCCTCACATCCAGCTAGAAACTTGAGGGTATCGGCCTGTAACGTTGGCCAAAAGTATCCTGCTAGGATGATCTTTCTAGATAGAGATCTTTCCCCAATGTGGCTCCCGTAGATGCCTTTGTGGACTTCTCGCATGACATAGTTGGCTCCTTCTGGCCCAACACACTTGAGTAATGGCTGGGCGAAGGCTCTCTTGTATAATTGATCTCCAACTAGCGTAAATATGGATGCCCGACGACGGAATAGTCGGGCGCCCTTATCATCGACCAGCATGCTCCCACTGCGTAGAAACTCCACATAGGGTTGTCTCCAATCGATTAATGTAGAACCTTTGGTAGAGCCTTCGGCTTCTTCTTCGATCTGAGCTATTGTCCATTCCGCAGTGCTGGGTTCATCCAGCGTCCGCAAGGTAATGGAGCTAGCCAACTTGGCTAGTTCATCCGCCTTGACATTGTCTGCCCGGGAGATTTTTGCAAAATAACCTCTGTAAAAGACGATCTCAGCTGCTCATATATGACTACATACCTTTATAGGCGCTCACATTTTATTTCGAAGTCGTCCTTTATTTGTTGGGCAACGAGCTGGGAGTCCGAATGCAGAACAACTCGAGCAGCTCCCATATGCTTGGCTGCTTGTTACCTGGCTAGAATTGCTTCGTACTTGGCTTCATTGTTAGTGGCTCGAGAGTGGAGTCTGATAGATAAATGCAACATATCTCCCCGGGGGAAAAACCTCAGCACTCCGACTCTGCTATGCTTGCTATTGGACGACCCATCCATATAGATCTTCCAAACTCCTTTGGCTTCTGGCTCTGGAACAGTCTCGAGCATGAAATCCAAAGAGCTTGTGCCTTAATGGTGGTACGAGGCTGTACTCAATCTCGTACTCCTCAGCTCTGTTGTCCATTTGATCAGCCGACCCGAAGCTTCCGGATTGGTAAGGACCCGTCCGAGCGGGCTGTTGGTAAGAACCACGATAAGATGTGCTAAGAAGTATGACCTTAGCCTCCGGGCCATTAATACCAAAGCATAGGTCAGCTTCTCCATCATGGTATATCGTGTCTCTGCATCCTTCAGAAGGTGTCCGAAGAAGTAAACCGGATACTACACAGTGCCTTCTTCTGGATGAGCGCAGAGCCCACCGCTTGTTCTGCTGCGGACAGGTAGACGAACAATGTCTCCCCTTCCACTGGCTTGTACAGGATGGGGAGCTCGGCCAGATAGACTTTCAGATCTGCAAACGCCTTCTCGCACTGGTCGTCCCAGTCGAACTTGACTACCTTTCTCAGAATCTTGAAGAATGGCAGAGTCCTGTCGGCATATTTGGAGATGAACCTGGACAAGGTTGTAATCCTGCCGTTCAGCCTTTGTACCTCTTTGAAGTTGCGAGGAGAGGGCATATTAAGGATAGCCTTCACTTTATCTGAATTGGCCTCGATCCCTCTCTCTGTTACCATATACCCTAAGAATCGGCCACTCTTAACTCCAAACAGACACTTGGTCAGGTTCAACTTCAGCTTGTTGGCCCTCAGGGTTGCGAAAGTCTCTTCCAGGACAGCTATCATATCTTTCCCCTTGTTAGTCTTGACCAGGATGTCATCTACATAAACTTCAATGTTCCTCCGATCTAATGCTTGAAGACTTTGTCCATCATCCGTTGATAGGTTGCTCCAGCATTGCGCAACCCGAAAGGCATGACGTTATAGCAATAGGTGTCATCTGTCGTCACAAAACTGACCTTTTCCTGATCTTCCGCGCGAGAGGAACTTGGTGATACCCCAGTAGGCATCCAGCATGGAAATAAAATCACAACTGGCAGTAGAGTCACTAGCCGGTCTATTCGAGGCAAGGGGTAGCAGTCTTTAGGGCAGGTTTTATTCAAATCTCTAAAGTCAATACAAACCCGCTATTTACCCCTGGCTTAGGGATAAGGACTACATTAGTTAACCAAGCCGGGAACTATACTTCTCTTATATGTCCAGCTCTCAGCAACTTGTTGACTTCTTCTCTGATAACCTTTTCTTGCTCGGGTGTGAAATGCCTTCTCCGTTGTTTCACTGGCCGAGCGTCAGGGTCACATGCAAGCGATGCATGGCCAAAGCTGGGGGGACTCCTGTAGCCCACGCAAACACGTCCCGATGGCTCTGCAGGCAGTCAATCAGATGGCTTCTCAGCTCCGGTGCGAGGTCAGAGGCAATCCTCGTAACTCCCTCCGTCTGTTGAGGGTGGATCTGGACCTCTTCACTCTCGACCTCTCTCCTTTCTTCTTTGGGTCATTTCTCCTCTCGGGGGTCGGCAAGGTCGATTTATAGAGCTTCATAAGCCTTCGGGTTCTTCCGAGAGCTTCAGATCTAACCTCCCCGCTGTAGCACCGTTGGGAAGCTACCTGATCCCCCTTGACCTTGACCACTTGATCACCCACCGGGAACATGATCTTCTGGTGGTAGACCGAGACCACTGCCTGGAATACGCTGAGTGCTGGGCGCCCCAAGATTGCATTGTAGGACGAGGGGGCATCAACGACCAGGAAGGGAGTCCTCCTCGTCCTCTCTAGCGTGTCGCTCCCTAATGACAAGGATAGGGTAATTTGCCCAATCGGCTGTACTTAGTATCCGGTGAAGTCGAAAAGCGGAGTGGAAACTGGGTGCAACTCATCTTCATCGATCTGCATTTGATCCAGGGCCGCCTTGTACAGGATGTTCACCGAACTATCTGTATCCACGAAGATACGCTTAACCTCATAATTTGCTATGCGTGCCAGAATTACCAGGGCATCTTCGTGGGGAGCTTCCACGTCCTCTAGGTTTTCAGGGCCAAAGGATATTGTAGGGCCATGATGCTGGCTGTTGCTCGTCCTGATGGCGTAGTTTTCTAGCTGACGAGTGTGGGCTTTCCTCGCCCAATGGGAGTCCCCTCCGGTAGGACCTCCAGAGATCACCCTTACATGGCCGGAAAGGAGGATCATGCACAGGGGTCTTGCTCTTCTTGGGGTCTCGTTCAAGTGAGGGAGACCGACGGGGTGCAATCTCCCGACTCCTCCTCTAGAGCATGATCGAGATCGCTACCGGGCTCGTCCTCTCCCAACTGCCGCTTGCGAGGAGAAAGGCTCCGTCGAGGGGATCTCAGGCGATATCCCGCTTTCTTCCACCGCCTTCCGAGGTTTGGTATCTGCTTCCTCAGACAACCTTTTCTTCAAGGCGTGGCATTCCTCAGTAGAGTGTGTCGTACTGCCATGGAAGTCGCAGTACTTCTTCGGCGGCTCCAGTTCCTGGGTGTCGACCGTCTCCACCAGCCTTCTCTTACCAGCCCAATGGTCCTTCCCGGACCGAGGGTCTTTCGCCCGGGCCGGTGCTGGGGGTTCCCTCCTTTCAGACCGTATAGTGGTCTGCGTAAGAACTCCAGCTGGTTCCTTGCGGTGGGCGTGTTGCACCTCTTCAACGTTGACGTGCTTGACAGAGCGCCCCAGCAAATCATCGAAACTGGTGGGCGACTTCTTCACTAATGATCAGAAGAAGTCACCCTCGGAGAGCCCGTGTGTGAAGGAGCTGACCAGGATCTCCGATGTCGCGATTGGCACATCTTGCGCCACCCGATTGAACCGCTGGATATAATCCTTGAGCGGTTCCTTCGCCTTCTACTTGAGGGCGAAAAGATTTAACGTCGTCTTCTGATATCGATGGTTGCTGGCAAAATGGTGCAGGAACGTGGTTCTAAACTCTAGGAAGGAGTTTATAGAGCCCCGCGGCAGTCTTTGGAACCATCTCTGGGCGGCTCCGGACAGAGTGTTCAAGAACACTCGGCACTTAACACCATTTATGTACTAGTGCAAGAGGGCATCATTCTCGAATTTCCAGATATGGTCCTCTGGATCTATCTTTCCATCGTAGTCGGCAATTTCGAGACTTCAGAACTGCTTCGGCATGAAATCTTCTATAAGGACCAGCGAGAAAGGAGTGGAGGGTACCTTCTGGAAAGCTTTGGGTCCCTCTCTCTTCCCCGGTCCTTCTTCCTGCCTTAGAGCGCTTGAAGCTACGAAGTTGACCTTCTCCAAATCTCCCAGGGACTCTCGCCAATGCGCTGGAGTGATCACCGCATGTCCCACCAGTGGCGAGACAGATCTTCGGTTGTGGTGGTGCGAGGTGGAGATTCTAGAGATCTCCCCTTGCCCCGAAGCCGCTCAACGTGATGTGGCTTGCTCGATTTGCCAAACGATCCAACTCCTCTTTAGTCAAGATGATGGGTTGTCCTTCTGGTTCCGCCATCACTGTGTTCCTTTTGGTGCTATGATTTAGTTTCTCACAGACGACACCAAACTTGTTCCGGAAGGAATCGACGCGGAGGCGAGTTACCGAGGCGAAGCCCACGGGGACGTAAGGAGAGAGAAAATGGTCGCGCTCTGCGAGAGTAACACGAGCGTTAATGGGAACACACCGGAAGGTTTTCCAGCGGAGCCCACTCCGACACTCAAGTCAGAAAAGCAAGTTGTGAAGAAGGTGAGGAAAGCAATAAAGGTGTGTCTGAACTCGAAAAGAACAGAAGTCCCCTTTACCTGGGTGTCGAAGCACTATTTATACCTGAGTGGCGGTCACACGTGTCCCACGTTCTCCTCCACGTCCCCTCAATCATCGGTTACTGGATAATCTTCATAACGGCCACCGCGGTAATTAAATCCAGGGCGTTGCGAGAATTAAGACCTTAATGACCGCATATTACGGGCAATAATTATCCAATAATTATAGATCATAATTATCCGACGATCTGGAAAAAAGGACGGTTACTTGAGGTCGGGCTATCAGATAGGATAATCTTCGGGCTCCGCTCTCCTGATTTGATCTCGGGGTCTTTTTGCTCGGAAGGTCTCGGGCCTGTCCTCTCGAGGTGTCTCGGGGCTATCTTCCCGAGGTGATACCGGGCGTCTGTCCTCCCGAGGTGGTCTCGGGAGCCTCCAGCCTAGAATAGTCTTAGGCATGTCCAACCCGGAAGAGTTTCAGGCGTCTGTCTTCCCGAGGTGAGCTCGAGAGTCTGGCTCGATAGTTGGGTTTGGTGGACCTTGACACGTAACTTCTTGTGATCCATGTCAACCTCGACAGGCTTAACCCCATCAATTTTCAAAAATCAATCATCATGTGGTACTAATTTTTGAAAAACAACACCATTATAGTGGTATAACTCCAATTTGATCATGTTGATAATATTGATTTATTCATTTTAATTAAATTAAGAGTTTTAAAATCTCAATAGACTGAATTACTCGAAATAAATAATATTTTTTTGAACCGAATTTATAAATTCAATCAATTCAGTCGAGTCTGTTCATCCCTAATTTCAATGATTGCCTAGCCACAATTTGGACCAACTTATCAATAACAACCCTAATTTTTTTTCTCTCTAATAACATTTTTATTGTCTTTTTTTTTTCGTCATGCCGTTATATATATATATATATATATATATATATATATATAATATATATATATAATTATATATTTTTATATATATAGTAATATATATATAATAATATATAATTAGATTCATTCGCGAACTTGGAAGTAAATAGACGTTAATGACTTTTGTTTTACTTGGGAAGGAGATATTGAAGAAAACAAAACAGAGGAACAGATTCTCTCGTTCGCTCCTCTAAAGAAACATGGCATGCATGCATTAATGTCTTTTGTTTTATTCAAGAAAGGAGGTGGAAGAAAACAAAACCATTGAAACTTAACACTTTCCCGTAGACTATTTTCATTTTGTGTTTAGTTTGTGGAATTTAGATTTTAAAAAAAAATGATGAATCAGGCAGCAGACAAATTGAATCTGGAGTGACCGACTCGGCCCCACGGGAGTTTCCCACCGATCACCAGGGTAAATCGAGAAACGCTCATGGAACCTTTATGGGCACATTAGTGATCTCCCAATTGCATTTTGACCTGTGAATATCTATTAGGGTACATTTGGTTGGGATTATACATAATAACTCCATCCAAAATTATCAAAAAAAAAAACTTGTTTGGTTTGAATAATTAGTGATTCCAAGTTAATCATTCATGTTCGACACGTCAGTAAAAGAGACATGCAATTAGGAATCGAAAATCTTAGAAAAGTAAAAAAAATTCTTGATTATGAGTTATTAAAATTTTCTTTCCAAATTATTCCTCAATATTTACTTTTAAGACACAACTACCCCTAATAATTAATTATATTACAACTCATTACCGTAGCCAACCACGATCGATAGTCAATGGCGGTCGACGGCGGCGACGACCGGCCCAGTGATCGACCAACGGTCGACGACTAGCTCAGCAGTCGACGGTCGGCCCGGCAGTCGACAGCCAGCCTGACGGTCGACGACAGATCCACGATCGCCCGACGACCGACCGATGACTATAATTTTTTTAAAAATTTAAAAAATATATATAATCATAGATCGTTAATCTGACGACTGATATAATTTTTTAAACTTAATCGAGAATATAAACAAGTATAAAATATTATCTTATTTTTTATTTTTAATTTAAACAAGCATACAATATTATAATACTTATATTAAACTAAAGGATAATACGGTAAAATATTATACTAGATTGTATACTATTACCTCCAAACAAATAAGATTTTATTTGATAATCTAAATTAAAACAAACAATATTAGATTATATTTCATTCTCCATAACTTGATTATATGACTATCTGATAATCACATAATTAAGTTATGATAACTTCAATAAACGCACCCTTAAGATAAAATGGTCATTTCCACCTTTATAACATTCACAAGTTAAAATGTAATTTGAGACCACTATTATACTCTAAGTTGCCAAGAACTCAATTATTTCTTCACACTTTCATTAAAAATCTCTTAAAACTCCACATGATGCAATTTAAGAACCCAACAACTCGAAAAGGATGTTGCTCCCCTTCTCATCAAACACAGTGACAAGAGCAGTCCTCATGATTTGCTGAGTTGGTCACCACATATAAAATTGCCAAATCAAACAAGAAATACCAACCTATGTAATATTCAGTTCAATTTCCTAATTTACCTCTCTACATATAATTGTAAAGCCGACCGTGTGAGACATCCAAGGTCTGCGTATGGCGTTTTGCCAAACAAAGTGAGAAGAGCATATGCAGAGTTGATGGATCTGCTTTCGAATTGCTTTAATATTATTGATGGGAATGAGATTCAGATCTGAGCAAGTCTCCAATTGAAGCCTTCAGCTCTTCTTGCTCTTGCTTGCTGAACTCAGAATTCTGATATTTGTTACAGGAGTGGCGAGTTACTGGAGCTTCTTCAGATCTACAACGAAGAATGTCCTGCGAGTAGTGGAATTGATTCTGTTTGCTTTGGGTGGCTGTAAAGGGATGGTGTGTGATACCAACGGCCTCACATGGTCTGAGACAATTCCATGTGGCTAAGGACCCGCATTTGTTGAGATGTTAAACTCATGCTTTCACTGAACAAAAGGATGCTCACCTATTCTTCGGTCCCTCGGGAAGATGTCACTGAGTTCTTCTAGATTGTTTGTGTTGCGCTGGTGCTGGTACTTGGCCGAAGCTTCTCTGACATCAAATAAACATAGGAATGCTGCGGTCAGGGTCCTATTGCTCGGCTGCAAGAGAAACAAAATCTGAAGTAAGTATTTAGTAAACATCTGATCGGAAAGCTCAAGAAAGCAAAGGGAACCAAATTTATATGTTCACGGAGAAAATTCATGGATTAACTGGTTAAGCTAAGAAAATCTAGAGGTTTATCAATCGATGGAGTAGAATGTGGTTCCTGTATCAAACAACTGATTAAGATAGTTGCTGCTTTTTTATTCTGAGTTTTGCAAAGTTCTTGTTCACTCTAGCATCCTACTGCATGTTTTTGGTTATGAAAAAAAAACAGAAATATTTTGGATGGATACTGTAATAATCCGACCAGCTGTGCCCAATTGAGAAAAGGACCAAATCCCTTTCAAAGTTCAAGAGTAGCACAAAGGCAATTATTATAAGAGCGTGATCATGTATACTTGGCATAATATTAGTCGAATGGGGCACGGAAAACAGCTATTGTCAAATGACAGCATCATTCTAACAAACTAGTGGAGCCACGATGACATGAAGTCGGGTCAGACTCCACTCGAATTCTGGATTCTGTGTAATGCGCAAAGAAGATACTAAGTGAAACTATAATGGAGGTGGTTGACCTTTCCATGTCACAGACTGTGAGGTGAGTTGTCTCCAATTCTCCAAAATATCTCATTTCTTGGCCATTCTTTATCCATGCAAGTTGTTCCAAAGAAAACCTGTGCACACTTTCCGGATCATCTAACATGGTATGAGTTTGAGAGAGAAGTTGCAAACCATAGTTTAAGTTCAAGACATTTTCAAATGTCAATTCCACCATATTCCAAAAGATTGTAAGTTATCTGCCCATACTGATTGACTGAGATGGAGGACCACTGAAACATCAAAAATCCAGAAGAAAGCTTTGAAGAGTGTTGCAGTAGAAAAGGAATACTAGAAGTACTGGAACATGAAAAGAGAAATTATATGGTACTTCTTTTCCACAAGATCTCATCTGCACAATGCATAGTTTAAATGTCTCTTTCATATAGAATGGAATCTGCATGGCACATATAAATGCAAGCCACGAGAAAATATTAAATACAAACCTAACTTTTAGAAGCTATCACATGTCTACAAGAACCTTACACCTGATAAATATACTTTATAAACCTCTGCATGTACTATCTCGGACCCCTGTTTTCAGCATAGATATTTACTATGTCCCTAGGGACACTACCATTAAATAAAGGTTGCAATGGGTTTTATCTGTTATAAAATATGTAAAGCAGCTTGTGTCCTAAGTTTTGTTCTTTGAAACAAGAATGCTCTCTCATGGCCCTGCGATGCATTCAGAAATTTTTGAGTAAAGCTTATCCAAATTGATCATAAAAGTGCATTTCTACCCTTCAAAAGATGCAAATAATTGACATGAATGTTTTGGAGGATAATTGTGGAAAGTAATAAAGAGTGGTGTTGGAAAACTGAAGGACAATGGCAATTGGCAACCACAAATCGCGGGCAGTTTGTAGTGTTTCAAACAAATTGATGGAGACGGAACGTAGACTTTTTTTATGAGGTCTCTTTCACAATTTGGCATCGCTTGTGTTTACTTTTGAGCAAATCACACCGCTCATATTCACAAATGACAATTATTTATAATCAGCTTGTTTCATATATAATTTATGTATAAAAAGTATCTTTTTGAGCATCGTCCAATCTAAAGTGGTTGGATTGGAATCTCTCACACCTTTATTTTCCATAAATTTATGGATCTAACTTGTCATGCCACACAAGTTATTTTATAAATGATGTAACTGGAATAAAGATTACACAGTGGCGAAATGTAGGGAAAATATGCATATACAGCAGCCAATGATGAATTTGATGACTTTAGGATAAATGATCTTTCATCATATGAAGGTGTTGGATGATAACTAATGTTTAGGTGAGGTAATTTTTTTTAATTGTAACCAATTAGATTTTGAATGAAACTCGTTATAGGTTGCTACTTACCAGATAAGCTTATTTGCAAATCAACTTACAAAGTCAAAACCTAAGTTTTTATAAAATTAAGGTGTAAAAGATTCTAATTGACAATATTATGTTGGAGAGTGCTAAAAAATTTAATTTTTTCTCCATCTATCATATTGCAAGCATTATTTGATAATTTCCACCACGCAAGCAGATTTAGGACCAAAATCCTAGAGTTATGCATGAATGCTAAACTTCCTTCAATGGTAATAATAGGTTGGAAGAAACCCAAATAGCTAATTTTTGTTCAGAAATAATGGCAAACATCAATCTGTAAATCAGCTTATAGGCCATCTAGTTCAATTTTTAATCATGCAAGTTGTTTTGTAAACCAACTTGCAAGGAACTAAAATTTATGCAAAATTATTAGAGTGCTAGACCCAATTTAAACATCCTAGGTTAGGTTCGAAAGTGATCAAAAATCTAATTTTTCTTGCAACTGGATATTGACTAAAGCATCTAAAAAAAATTAAAATATGTACAAAAGAATAAAGGACACTGGGTTCTCTTAAAATTATATGATAAACCAAAATATGTAGAAGAATGGGTTTAGTATAGTTGCTGGAACAATTTCGATTGAGTTGCTAGGTCTCTAAGTTGCCTGGTTCTTTCTTTGGTCTAGGTCTAAGTAACATTGTCAAGCGACTTATTGAATAAGTAGGTCCTCAGCCATTTGAAGTTTAATCAACATCAGGAAAAAAACCATTGAACCAAGTCAAAGTAGTCTTACCTTTATATATGGTCACGTGAGCGAATACACTAACCAGATGTAAAATAATCGAAGTGCTTTTATTTCGATAAGAAAAAATACACAATTAGGTCCCATTAAAAGGCTGACTAGCTCTTTATATCAAATGAATTGCACACATATTGACTCAATCTTTCAATATATTTTCAGGTTGCAAATCTCAAGTATTGAGAAACACATTTTCCAGGTAAAAATTTGACTAAAATCACAGTTCCTAGATATTCCTAGAAAACAATCATTCACAAAAGCAGAACCAGACTTCCAAATCCATACCTGGATGGAGGTCCCTTTTAAGACAGTTATGTTCATGTGACTGAGAGGTCCATTTCTCAGATTCTTTACTTCTCTCATATTCTTCAGTTTTGCAAATCATTACTACTGCTCATTCAATTTCTAAACTAATTCCACTCAGCCAGTCCTTTCCCAACTCGATGCTTGGTTCCTCTTCATCTTTTGTTTCTACAAAATAATAATCCTCGTGGAAGCTCCCCTCCCCTCCCTTACATTCTCAATAACAGGGGTACCTTTTAACTCTCCAAGATTAAGGAGGCCTTAAAATTCTATTGTCCTGGTTTAATTACTTTGGTTGTTTATTCTGTCATTTGCAAGTTCAGATGCAGATCACTGAGAATCCATAAATAAATAAATAGTTAATCAAAACTATACCATAAAAATGTCCTGCAAAGCCTACTTTGCAACTACAAATCACAGAGAAAAAAGTTATTCTAAGATTTTGGGGCCAAGTTGATGTACTTACTAATCCTTTCATTTTGTACGCAGCAATGAATCACAAGTCTTTCCTGTGCTTGCTCGGAATCAGTTTGGCCTGAGCCTAACATCACAAGTCACTGTTATAAGCACCATGAGTTTGACCTGTGCAAAATAAAATTTAAGGGGAAAAAAACACACAAAATTTAAGCAAGCGCGAAGAAATGATTGGATCCACCTCCACCTGAGTTAAGAATGGTAGAAACTCATTTCAGAATTCTGTCATGAAACATTGATTCCGGCCAAGACAAGATCCAGGAAATCCTCTTGAGAGTTGAGTATGGAACCTGTGACCAGATACTAAACCAATAACTTCCCACCTACAATGATTTATTAGGGAGGGAAACAGTCCAACAGCAATGTGCTCCAGTGATTTCACCGTATTTAAATACTAGAGGCATAGTAGAGGCTTAGACCACATCTACTGGTGTGAGGAGTTAATTTACAGGATTTCTAGTACCTTTTATTCCCTTGCAGTGGTCTCTGCTACAGTGAGCTAGTCACTAGTCCAGCTTACTCCAATGCGTTTCCCACAACCCCACCTTGTCTCCACACGGCCACCATGTGACTTTGTGACCTTCCTCCCATGCCAAGATGTGGTTGTTCCACTCCCACTTAAGTCTCGCACCTCTGCATCCTCTTCACCTGTGGTTGATATATATCTCAAAGAAGCCTCTCACAGCATTTTATCCTCAGTCTCTTTACCAACATCCTTGCTCAGATCTGCAAATCCTTACCAATGGCCTCTTTGTCATTTTCCACCAGCATCCTGCTGCTGTTGCTCTTCCTTCATGTTAGCTTCACTATTTCCTCCTCGTCCTCCTCGGCCACCGGCACCACTGATTCTCCCAAGTCACAAAAGGCGCAACTTTTGAACAAAAGGTCTGTGATCGACACGGCAGAAGGTGGTGGAAAGTCGCAGGATCCTGCTGCGCCCAAGCAAAAAGCAAGCTTGGGGACCAAAAACCAGACGAAGCTATTGAAGCCCAAGAAAGCCAACTCCACCGTCACTATTTCCGCTGGTTCCAAGACCACCGCCGACGCCACCGCCAAGATTAAGCTAGGTAAAACCCTCAATGCCACCCTGAAATCCTCGAATTCGACCAAGCTTCTCAAGGCAGACAAGCTAAGTAAGTTGAATTCCACTAAATCGTCCAGCGACAAGCCCAAATCCCTCAATACCACCTCCAGTTCGACCAGATCTTCCAAAAAGTTAGGTCTTGATTCGCCCGTTGCCAAAAATAAGACCGCAGCCACCGTCAAAGCGCCCAAGGCGCAACAACCCACCAAGGAGGCTCCGGTGAAGAAGCCGGCGGCGGCGAAGGAAAAGGTGAAGATGTCGGCGAAGCAAAAGGTGAAGTCGGAGGAATTGACCACCTGGCTAGAGACGGAGGACGAGCTGGATAGCACGGATCTCATCTCAGACTTCCGGGAGCTCCCCTCCCGCCTACTCCCAGATCTGGAGCGCCTCTCCACCACCTCCAAGGCCTACATCTCCGCCGCCAACAAAGGCATCGCAGAAGGAGTCAAACCGTACGTCGGCAAGAGCTTCGCCCCCAAGGTCGCCCCCGTGCTCTCCTCCTTCTTCCTCGCGCTACCCCTGCTCCTGCTCACCCTCCTCTTCAGCCGCCTCCGCTCATACCTCTCCCTCCACCGCCTACTTATATTCATCCAGGCCTACCTCGCCATCTACTTCGCCACCCTCGCGCTGACCGCCCTCGTGACGGGGCTCGAGCCACTCCGCTTCTTCTACGCCACCTCGCCGGGCTCCTACACCTGGACCCAGGCGGCACAAACGATGGGCTACCTAATCTACCTGGTGCTCCAACTGTCAAACCTAGTCTCCGTATTCTCCGGCGACAAGGACGCCGCCCCCGCCGCATCGCGGGCGCTCGCCCTGGCACAGATGGTGATCGGCCTGGCGCTCGGCATTCACTACTACGCCGCGGTCTTCCACCGCGCCGTGAGCGGCGAGCCGCCGCGCGCCAACTGGCGCGTGCACAGCGTCTACGCCGCGTGCTTCCTCGTGATCTGCGCCTGCGCACGCGCCGATAGGAGGAAGAAGGCGTACTACGAGGGAGGACAAGACGGTAAGAACAATTAAATTCGAGGGCTGCAATGCAAAAACATCGTTTCAGTTTCAGGGGCAAAATCGAAAAAAAAGAGATGATGAAAGCCCCCGCACACACTGCTACATAAGCAACCAGCCAATCAGCCAAAGCCAGCTGTTGGCGGTGGTATTTTATTTTTATCGGTCAATAATTTATATTCTCATGATGTGATTTTAGACGTTATTTATTAATTTTGGCAACGCGATCAATTGTCAATATTAGGAAAAAAAAAACGTTTTCCGAAAAACAGCTGAATTGATTATTACGTACGTGATAGATATTGTTTTAATAAATAAAAATTTAAATTCCAATAAAATCTAAAAAAATATTCTCCTTGCAACAGTCAATGGGCACTTGTCCATTTATCTTCTTATCGATAATTATTGGATCGATCGTATGAACTGTTGGGACGGTGAATTGTACTTTTTATTACATTATTAAAAAAATTTATTACGATGAATTTATAGAGATTTTTTTTTCAAATAAGAGGTGTAATCATATAATACTGAGCTTTTGATCTGTCCATTGTGAATATTTTTTTAATTTATCTTAACGGGTGATAAAAAATTTTCATAAAATTGGATCAATCATCTCAGATTCAGTATTATTTAGTTCATTATTAATATTAAAAAAAATATTATCTTATGTGTGACTAGTTGATTAGTGAATACAAATTTATTATAATAGAATAGAGATTAATTCCTAATAGGCGCATATCTTCGAAGAAAAATGATTCTCATCCACTAACTATTTAGCGGTCGATTATAAGTTGATTCTGTAATTTAACTCTTTTTGTATAATCTGAGGACGGATTGTGAGAAATATCTAGAGTGAGTATAATTGATCCCGACATGGCGCCTCACGAGGATAAGTCATTGCCAGGAGAGCTCCGACATCCCAGCATGACAAGGCGTGAAACGTTGAGAGGGTCACGGGCTCAAGGCTCACTCAGGCCGGATCGCCCGATCGGATGGTTGACCGGGTACCCTTCTGAATTAGTCCTAGCGAGAAAACATCGAGTGCTCGACCTAATAGCAGCTGGTCAGCACCCGATCGGCACCCTCCCTGTGTTGTAATCTTGTTTTTCGAAGGATAAGTCGGTCGCGATAGGTCCGAGCACCCCGTGACTCGGCGTGGCACAAATGCTCCAATCGGTATGTCATTAGCCGCATAACTAGGTTTCCCTCGAAGTAGCCGATCGGCGCACCCTTTTGGTGTGTCCCGACTAGGGAGTTGTCGCTATCCGAGGTAGTACGTACCCCTTGACACCGTACTGATAAAGGTGGTACCAGAGTCGGCGTAGGTCGGCTCAGGTCTGACATCACTCGTGTCTGAATCACGGATATCCCGCTGACACAGTACCTTCCTAACAAGCTCTGGCAATCCGTACCACGGCGCCCCCTTCATATGTCAGGATGAAGCGGCACCGATTGACGAGCTGACAACGGCCCCTGATCCTATCTCTACATGAGACTAATTGTGGCAGGACCAGGACAGAGACTGTCGGCTCCCCTGGCTATATAAAGCTCTCCTCCCTTCACCCACAAGTATGTGTAATACATTTCAGCTATAGTTCTTCCTTCAGTTCCATCTTCTCCACTAAGTACTGACTTGATCGTCGGAAGGCCTTGCCGAAGAATTCTCCCGGTGGATTGCTGACGGTCATCTTTTTTTGGTAGGAAGGGCGTCAGTTGGAGCAGTTCTCAATGCCACTTCGCTCTTGGGAATCCACCTCGCTCTTCGACAGGATTATATTTGGCGCTAGAAGGAGGGTCTTTCGCCTGATCGAGAGGGCAAGATGGAAGACCCCAACCGAGTCACAGTCACAATTACACCCAAGGAGTATGAGTTCCTGATGGCTTCTCGAGCCCAGAAAACCCCCCAATTGCCTTTACACGCGAGTAGCCCGGCGACTCGATTTCCCGAGCCCTCGGTCGTAGGAAACTCGATGGGTCGGGGGAATGCCGTTTGATCAGAAGGCGTTTCAATCCCCTTCCCACCTGCATTTTACCGAGCTAGAGGAGATGAGGCTCACTCTAATCCCACAGAGGTGTCCGCATCCAGTCAGACACACCGACAACGTCTGGATAAGGGAAAGGGCCTAGTCGAGTCCGCACCGGCTCCTCCAATGTGTTGCCCCTTTTCCTCACAGATCCTCGATGACCTAGTCCCCAAGCATCTCCAATTCTTCACCACCCCGGGTACTCAGGGGCCAGCGATCCCGAGGAGCATCTCATGAAGTTTGAGAGCGCCGTCTTGCTTCACCAGTACCCCGAGGGCGTCAAATGTCATGCTTTCTTAACGACCCTGTCGGGACCGGCTCACGATGGTTTGATCGGCTTCTGAGTGGGTCCTTGTTCAGTTTCGAGGAGCTCAAGAGGTTGTTCTTGCAGTACTTCGCGAGCAGTCGGAGGCACCGTAAAACCAGCCTCAACCTGATCGCACTGAAACAGGGTCCAAAAGAATGCTCCGAGCCTACATCAAGAGGTTCAACAGGGTGGCTATGGACGTACCAACCGCCACTCCTGAGGTTCTCATCAGTGCATTTTCCTCAGGGTTATAGGAGGAGGATTTCTTCCGTTCACTGATTAGGAAGCCCCCAAAGAACTTTGACAGTCTATTGGGAAAAGTCGTCAAGTACATCAACGTGGAAAAAGCCCAAGCCGCCTGGAAAAAGGAAGTCGATGGCGCCCCAGCGCCAAGTCCCCCACAGAACAGCCGCTCGCCGGGCAGACCCATCCGTAACCCTAGAGGGGCAATCGACCGAGCGGGGATGGAGAGGAGACACTTGTTGGAGATCGGTGCGCCGGTTAGAGGGGGTGAATAGCCGATTACCCACTTGATTCATCGATTTCTTCCTACACGTGTTAGCAAGCGCAAGCGGAAATACAAACTACAAATTAAAACAATGCTAACACGAAACTTTTACGTGATTCGGAGATGATACTCCTACTCCATGGTTGTCCGTAAGGTGGACGATCCCGATCCATCGGTGGATGACTCCCCGGAAAGCCTCTAGCTAGCTCGCGCCGCTCCTTGTGGGTGAAGAAACTCGCCACAACTTTGCAACAACACCTGAGCACTTGTGGACTACTAATAAGCTTTAACCAAGCTTATTTCGTCAACCTTTGCCTAGCCAAACCGAGCTCGACACTATTCCTACCGTTACCAGTCGACTGGTGCCAACACCAGTCCACTGGTCCACTCGGATTCGAATGTTACAACCCAACGTTCGAATTCCAGCCGACACCAGTCGACTGCACTAAAGATCAGTCGACTGATCTTTCTTTGCCCAACACCAGTCGACTGCTACATGCAGTAGTCGACTGCCCAAAACCTAAATCTAGGGTTTTAACCCCGAGTACAGTCACTCAGCACTCATCCTCGCTCGACCAACCTAGACCTAGCATTCTAGTCTCTTCCATTAGTCTTGCGTCCCTCGGATGCCTCTTCATCCTTCACACCTTGCCTTCTGGAGCTTCCTTCGGCCTCGGTCCTTGTTGTCGAGTCTTCCATTGCCAAGATGGCACTTGGACTTTTCTCCTTTGTTGTACCTATATCCTGCATACTCAAAATGCATATTAAATACAACAATAATCCTAACTTAAACCTTTGCTCAAACATCAAAACCCAAGGTACCTAGATTGCTCCAACAATTTCCCATTTTTTGATGTTGGTAACCCATTTAAGTTAGGGAAACACCAACAAAGCATATTATCATGGAACATAACCTTAGGCTCTCCTTTCTACTTAAACTCCCCCTTGAATAGGTTTTCCTTGCAAAGGTACTTCTCCCACTTTGCCAACAAATGCTCCCCCTTCACCTAAGCCTCTTGAGTTTGGATTTCTTGCAAAGGTGGGTTGGTTTCCCACTTAAACTCAACACTTCTCCCCCTTTGCCACACATCAAAAAGAGCTCCAACAATCTCCCCAATTATTAGATTCTTTAACCTTAAAAGATCACAAATATTGTGTATTAACCCCCCATAAATATACACAAGTTTAATATCATTAGGATACATTTCGACATAGCTGAAAACAGTTTCAACCTGTATCAGTCGACTGAGACAGTTACCAGTTGACTAACCTAGTCGAAAACCCAACTCACAGAATTATCAGTCGACTGCCCTCTGTACCAGTCGACTGATACCCTAATATCAGCCCATTTCTGCATTTCTGACACAATTTCAAAAATACATCAGAAATTCACAAGTCTCCAAAAATTCTCAAATTTTGTGGAGAGGTTTGTGGTACTCGTGTCTACTTGAGAAAAATACATTTAAAAATGTATATATCTCGGATCCCAAGATTGACACAAAACTCAAAACTATCTAAATGGTTCAATAGAACCTTGACCTAAGGTCCTAGTTTTGACTTCCTCTTGATATATCTGCCCATACCAAACCACAATGCATCCCTAGCATTGATTTATATGACATCTACACATCAAAAATTAATTTTCATGTAATGTGACCCCAATGTCATATTTTCATGCATGAAACATAAACTCAATGTGCCAAAACCTAAGGATTGAGACTCAAATCCGTCTCCAAACCTTTTGGCACGCTCTATAGTCTATCTAAACTTCTGGAAGAAATCCTCCTGAGATCCATTTACCATGGATCCCAATTTGACTCTTTGAGCTCCCCCTTGAGCTCTTAACCTTAGCCACTTCCCTAAGTGACTCATCCAAGGTTACTAATCCACACCGGTGTACCTCCGGTGATCCTTGGCTCTCAACTGTTACCATCTTAATCTTAGACGTCTTGTCCTTGATTACTCCTCTCTTACCAATGTCTTGTGCCCTTCAAGCATTTTACATTCTTTTGATCTTGGAGGTACTCAATTTAACATTTTTGTATTTTTGAACACCCAAACACATGTCAAGTCTCCTAGGTCCAATAATGAACCTATCTAGGACTCTCTCCATTTACTCAAACCTTGCCTTCAAGACTTGATTTTCCAACTCTAGAGCTCTAACCCTAGAGTCAACATGTTCACCTTGGATATTCCTAGACCTACCCACCTTTCTAGGTATATGTCTCACCTTCTTGGGATTAATGTCTTGATCATTAACTACCTTCCTTCCTTTAGGCATGGTAGTTTGGGTCCAATTTGGTCTAGCCTTGGGTAATGATTTCCTAGGGTTATCTATCTTGTTAACCTTATTCCTATCATTATACCTAAATGTTGGGACCGGGTGCATGTTGACATGGATGCGGATTCGTAATTTTAAAATTTATTACGTGCAGCGGAAGATTTAGCATAAATAATTTTCCAAATTATTTAACCACACATCTAAGCATGCAACCTTATATTGTGTAGACATGATCATATATTAAAATTTTGCAGAAAGTAAACTAATTTACTTAATACCTCGCGTAACTCGAAGGAAGGGACGAGATCCAACCGTAAGCGTCCCTTGGAAGCTCCACCTCTATTCGCGTCCACACCGAGTTTTCTTCGGGATGACTTCGCAAAGCCACGAGTTTCGTGCCGACAAGAACTACTAGATTCTCCAAAGGCACGACAAGAATACCAAGAGAGAGATGGGAAGTCTAACCACCAAACGAAGAATGGAATCAAGATTCCGGGAGGAAGGAAGGAGTTGCGCCCGCTTCTTCTTCTTCTTCGGCAGTTGCTTGGTGGATGAAGCTCACGGCAACAAAGGGGTCCTCCTTTTAGGGCCGGCGGCACTAGAGGAGGGAGAGGGAGAGAAGGAGAGAGAGAGAGGGCTTATTTCTAGATCTCTTAGATTAATTTCCAAGCCTTGCCTTGGTTCCTTTATATAGTAGTCTCTCAATCGCCAAGTCTCCCTTTTTATGGAATAAATTTTCATAAGAAATTTATCATATAAATTTTTCTATGAATTATTCCATCATGCCAAGTTTTTATCATAATTTAATTTATAATAAAAACAACCATGTCTCCCTTTTTATTATGGAATAAATTTTCACAAGAAATTTATTATATAAATTTTTCTTATCATGGAAAAATCAATTCATAATTGATTTTATAAAATAAAATAAATTATTCAAAGTTTATTTTAATTTCCATGAAAATAATAAACCAAACTTCGGTTTATAAAAATTTATATATATTATCCATAATTTTATAAAACAAACCACGCTCGGTTTATTTTATAATTTGAACCAAACAATTTGGTTCTCCCCTTTTAATGTGGCCGGCCAAACAAAGAGGGTGGGGACCCTCTTTGGCCGGCCAAACCCAAGCCTATATCATACGAATTAAACTCATTTAATTCGTCCAATAAGCCTTCAAAAGACTTAGCCATTTTAAGCTTCCGATGCGTCTCTGAAAAATTCAGATTCGACTTATCTCTCTTGATCGGAAAATCCAATTTTCAACTCATTTTAAATCCCTCGGATTACTCGTAGTGCGTGTGACTAAATAGGCTTTCGATTTATGTTGGCCGTCTATAATTAACCAATTATAGAACGATCATGAGTGACACCTAGTAGTACATCATGATCCCCAATTAATCGAAAGATCAACGGTTGACCTCAGAAATAATTCTGAAACCCTTCAGCAGCTATAATGAGTCGTGCCCCATTCCCTTCACCATCTTATACCCACTTGGTTCAGGACACGGTCTATGTGTGTCAGTCCCCACTAGGCTGACTACGTCACACCTAGCCCAAGTAGTGTCTTTCTCGTCCAACGGATTCTAATTACTCTCATGTTTCTGAGAGATTCATACTCTGAACATGTGATGCTCTGGCCAGAGGCTTCGAGTAACAATCCGACGATAGACCTTGGGTATACATCTCCTCGCAAGGAGTGGTGAATCCTTTGTAGGCTGTTCAAACATCTTCGTGCACTTCGGCTTATACCCAACCATCCTGGGTCCACACCTCCTTAGAGATGCTTGCTTAAGATGTCAAAGTATAAGTCTCCATGACCAAGATGACTTGAATACCGCAAGTCAAACGAACATCGCACTTAAGCTGCAGTAAGAACTTCATTGACATATCTATATGTAGATTACCATATGAAGTTTTACAGCCAGTCACTCCAATGAACTAGTTCCCTTAACTAACATTCATGTTTATCTCCGGACATCCGAATGTCACCAGCCAGTGAGAATCAGCTAATTAGAGAATAACTCATGCTAGTCTTAACAGAATTGATAGTGTCCGTATTTATCAATTCATCGACTAGGGACAATTTCAATACTTCACAATTGCACATGTAGAGATAATCACTAGTTGTGAATTCATCAAAAATTCTCTCATGCTGTGAATTGTATTGCGGACATTCAGTAAATGAGTTTAAGATCTCAATCAAATACACAAATATGTATACTCAAATAGTGAATATTCATTTATTAAAATAAATGATTACAATCATAAGGCGATAGCCTTAGGACACTTCTCTCATAATACTAACACTAAATTCATGATTATGCTTGGATAAATAGTCTACATTATTTTTAACAAGCATATATGAATTAGAAATTGGATTGAATTTCAAAAAAGGGATTACCTTCCCTTTTACCTTTGAAGCTCCCCCTTGATTTGAGTTTCTCTTCTTCTCCAATTTCTTCAAATGCCCGAGCTTCTTGAGCTCTCCATTCCTTGGGCATTTTGTGTGGTAGTGGCCCCGCTCACCACATGTGAAGCAAATTATATGCTTCTTATCCTTCTTTGCTCCATTCCTACAACTCATGTTAGTTTTCAAACTATTTGAATTGAGTTTAGGGTTTATCTCCTTTTTGCCTAATGACCACTTGTTCTTGTAGTGTCCCTTCTTATTGTACCCAAAGCAAATGATGTGATCCTTTGACATTACTTTGGTGGAGGTTTCTTCTTGCTCCGGTATTGAGGATGGTCTCTCCTCCCCCTCAATCCTTGAAGTGGAGACCTTTTCTATTTCTTCCTCACTTGAGGATGTAGATGATTCCACTTCCTCCTCCTCTTCAGATGTTGAATTTGATTCAACTTCTAATTGGGCTTTCTCCTTCTCTTAGACCAATGAACCCTTATGTTGAGGCAATCTATGGTCCAGAGTGACCATGTGTTTTGATGTTTGGGCAAAGGGTTTAAGTTAGATTTATCCTTGTGGTTTGATATGTGTGATTGAGTTTGCAGGACTTGGTGAGTCACACATGGAGTACGCATCCGAGGGACGAGAGCCGAGGGAAGAGGACTCCAAGGGCAAGCTGGGGGAAGTGGACTTCAAAGGGCATACGTGAAGGATGGCATGGAGGCAAGCCGAGGGCTTGCATGCGCATTTGAGGGACGACAGCCAGTGGAAGATGACTTCAAGGGACGAGCCAAGGGAGTGGACTTGAAGGCATACGTGAAGGAGGGTCTTCGGAGTGAGGGAGAGTGAATATGTAAGTTGGGCAGTCGACTGGGAATGGATCAGTCGACTGCCAGTAGGGAACTCGAACTCACAGAAAGATCAGTCGACTGATCAGGTAAAAAATCTAGCAGTTGAGTTAACCGTTGGCTAGCTGTTGCGGTGGGATCAGTCGACTGCCCTGGGAGCAGTCGACTGGCAGCGGCTAGTTCAGCCTTAGGCTCTATTTAAAAGAGTTTCATTTTGGCTGAGAGTTTTTGACGAAATGAGCTTGGTTAGAGCTCATTAGTAGTCTTTGTTGCTCAGAAGTGTTGTCCGGGTTGTGACGAGGTTTCTCCACCCACAAGGAGCTACACGAGCTAGCCGGAGGACATCCAGGGAGTCATCCACCGACGGATCGGGATCGTCCACCTTACAGACAGCCGTGGAGTAGGAGTGTCATCTCCGAACCACGTAAAGATGGCGCGTTAGCATTGTTTTAGTTTTTATTTAGTATTTCCGCTTGCACATACTAACGTTGTAGGTAGAAAATCGAACGAAAGCTATTCACCCCCTCTAGCTTCACGGTAAGATCCTAACAAGTGGTATCAGAACGAGGTTTGCTCGTCTACGGACTAATTGCCGGGAGAGCAAAAAGCTAGAGGAAGATGGAATCAGAAGATCCGCTAGGATGGGATATTCGGATCCCACCTCCATACGATCGAGATGACTTCGAATATTGGAGGAAGCGATTGGAGACATGATTCCAAATGGATTGGGATCATTGGACCGCATTGGAAGTGTCATTTGAAGCTCCAACGGACAAGAAGGGAAAACGCCTTCGACCTCGGTGTTGGACCAAGAGTCAAACGGAAGAAGCGGAGGCGGATAAGGAGGTAACTCGAATTGTATAAAATTTATTACCTTCATATATTGTGTCAAATGTAAGAGAATACAAGAATGCATATGAGCTATGGAGAAAGGTGATAGTTCTACATGAAAATTTGACACAAGGACAAGGAGAAAAAGAGTCCAAGGAAAAGGGGTCATTGGTCCAAGAGAAGGAAAAGAACCAATCAGAAGTTGAGTCAAGTTCAACATCCAAAGAAGAGGAGGAGAGAGTTGAATCACCCATATTCTCAAGTGAGAAGGAAATAGAAGAAGTCTCCATGTCAAGGATTGAGGGGGAGGAGAGACCATCCTCAATACCAGAGCAAGAAGAAGCTTCCACCTCCGTCAAAGCAAAATCAAAAGATCATATAATTTGCTTTGGGTGCAACCAAAAGGGACACTACAAGGACAAGTGTCCATTGGGTAAGAAAAAGGAGGTAAACCCCAAACTCAATTCAAATAGTTTGAAAATTAACATGAGTTGTAGGGATGGAGCAAAGAAGGATAACAAGCATATAATGTGCTTCACGTGTGGTGAGCATGGACACTACCACACCAAGTGCCCAAAGAAAGGAGAGCTTAAAGAAATTGGAAACGAAAAGGAGTTCGAGTCAAGGGGGAGCTTCAAAGGTAAAAGGGAAGGTAATCTCTTGTTTAAAATTAAATCCAATTTCAAATTCTTATATGCTTGTTAAGAATAATCATGGATTTAGGTATAATGATAGGAATAGGGTTAATAATATAGATAATTCTAGAAAATCATTATCCAAGGCTAGACCAAGGAAGACCCAAACTACCATGCCTAAGGGGAGGAAGGTGGTTCATGATCAAGACACAAATCCCAAGAAGGGGAGACATATGCCTAGAAAGGTGGGTAGGTCTATAAATATCCAAGGTGGACATGTTGACTCTAGTGTTGGGGCTCTAGGGTTGGAAAATCAAATCTTGAGGGCAAGACTTGAAGAAATGAAAAGAATCCTAGGTAGGGTCATTATTGGACCAAGGGGACTTGACATGGGTTTGAGTGTTCAAAAACCCAAAAATGGTAAAATGGGTGCATCCAAGGCAAATGGAAGAAAATATGCTAGGGTAGCATACAATTATGCCAAGGATGGAAGATTAGAGAATGACAAGGGAATGTCATTTAAGGGTGAGAAGTGTTTAATCAAGGACAAGGTGTCCAAAGGTAAGGAAGGTAAGGTTGTAGACCAAGAGTCACCGGAGGTACACCGGTGTGGTCTAGGGTTTGTTGAGTCACCTAGGGAGGTGACTAAGGCTAAGAGCTCAAGGGGGAGCTCTAAGAGCTATGTTGGGACCCATGGTCTATGAATCCCGGGAGGTTTTCTCTCGGAATCTAGAAGGGTTATAAAGTGTGCTAAAGGAGTTGAAGATGGATTTGAGTCTCAATTCGTGGGGTTTGGCACATTGGAGTTGTGTATCATGCATGGAAATATGACATTGGGGTCATATAGCATGAAAGTTGGTTTGTGATGTGTAAATGTTATATAAATCAATACTAGGATTGTGGCTTGGTATGGGCAGAGACATCAAGAGGAGGTCAAAATTAGGACTTGGTCAAGGTTCAATTAAATCATTTAGCTAGTTTTGGGTTTTGTGTCAATCTTGGGAATGGTGATAGATACATTTTTTAGTGTATTTTTTCCAAGTAGATATGGGTACCACAAACCTCTCCACAAAATTTGGGAATTTTTGGAGATTTGTGAAATTTCTAGTGTATTTCTGAATTTGAGTCAGAAATGTTGAAATTGGGTTTTTCAGAGTATCAGTCGACTGGTAGATGGGGCAGTCGACTGGTCAAGGCTGAAATGGTTTTTCAGCAGTCAAAAGGTGTCAAAATGATGTAAAACAAGTGTGTAATCTTATGGGGGTTAGTACACCGTGTTTATGATCATTAGGGGTTAAAGGATCCAATAAAGAGAAATTGTTGGAGTCTTTTTGATGTGTGGCAAAGGGGGAGAGGTGTTGGTTTAAGTGGGAAACCAAACACGCCTTTGCAAGAAATCCTAGGTCCAGAGGAGCTTAGGTAAAGGGGGAGCATTGTTGCTCATTTGGTAGCGTAAGGGGAACCTTGGAGAGGTTCTTAAAAAGCCTTTGTAAGTCCAATGTAGGGGAGCCTTGGAAAGGTTTTAAAAAGCCCGATTTTTGGTAAAAGTCCTAAACTCGTGCGGAGGTTAGGTGTGGGGATGCCTTGTGATAGAATCCATGCATATTTGCTATTTGTTTTCCCTAACTTAAACGTTTTGCTAAACATCAAAAGGGGAGATTGTTGGGGCAATCTATAGTCCGGAGTGACCATGTGTTTTGATGTTTGGGCAAGGTTTAAGTTAGGTTTATCCTTGTGGTTTGATATGTGTGATTGAGTTTGCAGGACTTGGTGAGTTACACATGGAGTACGCATCCGAGGGATGAAGCCGAGGGAAGAGGACTCCAAGGGCAAGCCGGCGGAAGTGGACTTCAAAGGGCATACGTGAAGGATGGCATGGAGGCAAGCCGAGGGCTTGCGTGCGCATCTGAGGGACAAGTCGGTGGAAGAGACTTCAAGGGGTGAGCCAAGGGAGTGGACTTGAAGGCATACGTGAAGGAGGGTCTTCGAAGTGAGGGAGAGTGAATATGTAAGCTGTGCAGTGACTGCGAATGGATCAGTCGACTGCCAGCAGGGAACTCGAACTCACAGAAAGATACTAGTCTGGGACCAGTCGACTGATCAGGTCAAAAATCTAGCCGTTGAGTTAGCCATTGGCTAGCTGTTGTGGTGGGATCAGTCGACTGCCCTGGGGGCAGTCGACTGGCAGCGGCTAGTTCAGCCTTAGGCTCTATTTAAAAGAGCTTCGTTTTGGCTGAGAGTTTTTGACGAAATGAGCTTGGTTAGAGCTCATTAGTAGTCTTTGTTGCTCAGAAGTGTTGTCCGGGTTGTGGTGAGGTTTCTCCACCCACAAGGAACTACACGAGCTAGCCGGAGGACATCCGGGGAGTCATCCACCGACAGATCGGGATCGTCCACCTTACGGACAGTCGTGGAGTAGGAGTGTCATCTCCGAACCACGTAAAGGTGACGCGTTAGCATTGTTTTAGTTTTTATTTAGTATTTCCGCTTGCGCTTGCTAACGTTGTAGGTAGAAAATCGAACGAAAGCTATTCACCCCCCCTCTAGCTTCACGGTAAGATCCTAACACCTTATCCTTGGACTCCTTCACTCCATGTCCTTGTGTAGAATTTTTGTGTAGAACTATCACCTTTCTCCATAGTTCATACGCATTCTTGTATTCACCTACATGGACATAATATAAGAAGGTAATAGATTTAACACAATTCTCGTTACCTCCTTATCCGACTCCGCTTCCTCCTTTTGATCCTTGGTCCAATACCGAGGTCGGAGGCGTTTCCCCTTCTTGTCCGTTGGAGCTTCGAATGGAACCACCAATGCGGTCCAATGGTCCCAATCCATTTTGAACCAAGTCTCCAATCGCTTCCTCCGATAATCGAAGTCGTCTCGATCATATGGAGGTGGCATCCGAGTATCCCATTCTAGCGGACCTTCCGAGTCCATCTTCCTCTAGCGTTGTTGCTCTCCCGACGGTTAGTCCGTAGACGAGCGGACCTTGCTCTGATACCACTTGTTGGAGATCGGTGTACCGGCTAGGGGGTGAATAGTCGATCACCCACTTGATTCACCGGTTTCTTCCTACACGTGTGTGCAAGCGCAAGCGGAAATACAAATTATAAATTAAAATAATGCTAACACGAAACCTTTACGTGGTTTGGAGATAATACTTCTACTCCATGGCTGTCTGTAAGGTGGACAATCCCAATCCGTCAGTGGATGACTCCCCGAAAAGCCTCCGGCTAGCTCGCGTCGCTCCTTGTGGGTGGAGAAACCTCACCACAACCTTGCAACAATACCTCAGCATTTATGGACTACTAATAAGCTTTAACCAATCTTATTTCGTCTACATTTGCCCAGCCAAACCGAGCTCTCTTAAATAGAGCTCACATTGTTCCTACCGTTACCAGTCGACTGATGCCAACACCAGTCAACTGGTCCACTCAGATTCGAACGTTACAACCCAATATTCGAATTCCAGCCGACACCAGTCGACTGCACTGAAGATCAGTCGACTGATCTTTCTGTGCCCAACACCAGTCGACTGCTACATGCGACAGTCGACTGCCCAAATCCTAAATCTAGGGTTTCAACCTCGAGTGCAGTCACTCATCACTCGTCCTCTCCCGACCAACCTAAACCTAGCATTCTAGCCTCCTCCATCAGCCTTGCATCCCTCGGATGCCTCTCCATCCTTCACGCCTTGCCTTTGGAGCTTCCTTCAGCCTCGGTCCTTGTTGTCGGGTCTTCCATTGCCAAGATGACACTTAGACTTTTCTCCTTTGTTGTACCTATATCCTGCATACTCAAAATGCATATTAAATACAATAATAATCCTAACTTAAACCTTTACCCAAATATCAAAACCTAAGGTACCTAGATTGCTCCAACAACACGTGCAGTAAGTAGCTCGGGGATGTTTGCCGACTCGGTGGAGGTCTTATTGCGCTTTCCACTAAAGCAACACAGACAGCACCGAAGAATGTTGATAGGCCGGGAGAGGTCGGGCCCCTATCGCTTGGGGACGATGGCGTCAAGTCTCCCCAGGACATGGCCTGGGTCGGGGAAGTCCCTCGACCGTCCCAGTGACAAGGGAGCCTAGGCAGAACACACCTGCCGCTCATAATCTATTTCCCCTGGAGGGGCAGGTTGAGCCTGAAGAGATGGATGAAAAAAAAGCAAACCAGCAGAATGCTGTCTGAGGGGGGGTCCATGTGATCTCGGGTAGGCCAACCGGAGGAGACTAGAACCTAGCCCGAAAGGCCCAGGTACTCCGACTGGAAATTCACCAAGTGGGGACGAGCGGCACCCAGACGCAAGGTCTTTAAATCGGTTTCAGGCCGCAAGACCTCCAGGGATTGGAGGTCCCCCATGACGACACCTTTGTCGTCACTGCCGTGATCGCCAACTATCAGATCTACCTCACCATCGTGGACACAGGCAATTCGGTAAACATACTGTACAAGAAAGCTTTCGACCAACTGCAGATCGAGCCGTCCCAGTTGGAGTTAGTGGCTACACCATTGTTCGGGTTTACTGGGAACCAGGTGCAGCCGATCTGACAAATACATCTGGCTGTGTCATTAGGAGAAGAGCGTCTGAAGAGAACCAGGTGGTCCACCTTCCTAATAGTGGATGCCCCTTCAGCCTACAACACGATCTTGGGACGATCGACCCTCAATGAATTCCAAGCGGCGGTCTCAACCTTTTATCTTAAGATAAAGTTCTCGGTCGGCAATAAGGTCGGGAAAGTTAAAGGAGATCAATGAGTGGCACACCGATGCTACGTGGACGACGTACGCGCAGAGGGTCAGAAATCAAAGCGAACATCCCCCAGCTGCAATATGGTGCAGGCCTCCCCTTGGGAAGAGTTGCACGAGGACAAAGAGAAAACCCAGCTACTCCCCGATCGGGTTGAGACCAAAGTCAGGATAGCAGTGGCCTACCTGATGAATTAAAGCAGCTGTTATTGGATTTCCTGTCACGGAACTAGGATGTATTCGCTTGGTCGGTAAAGAAACTCCAAGGGTCCGACTAGAAGTAGTCGAACACCATTTGCACATGTACCCGAATGCTAGACCGGTCAAACAGGCAAGAGGGATTTCAACACAGAGCAAAATAAGGTCATCCGGGCGGAGGTCGAGAAGCTGTTGGAGGTCGAACACATTAGTGAAGTCCAGTTCCCGGCCTGGCTAGCTAATGTGGCCCTCGTGGCCAAACCTAATAACAAGTGGCGAGTCTGCATCGACTTCCGTAATCTCAACCGGGCTTGCCCGAAGGACTGCTACCCCTTGCCAAGGATCGACCAGATGGTCGACTCGACTGCGGTAGTGAACTCACCTCCATGTTGGATGCATACCAAGGCTACCACCAAGTGCCTCTAGCTGTCGAGGATCAGAGAAGGTCAGCTTTATTACGGCTGATGGTACGTATTGTTATACTGTCATGTCGTTCGACCTCAAAAATGCAGGTGCTACATATCAACGCATGATGAACAAAGTCTTCCGAGCACAAATCGGATGGAATATTGAGGTGTATGTGGATGACATCTTAATCAAGACCAGTCGAGCGACCGATTTGGTGCAAGACGTGGAAGAAACCTGTCGCACCTTGCGCATATATGGGCTAAAGTTGAACCCGGCCAAGTGCCTTTTCGAGGCGCGGAGCAAGAAATTCCTCGAATATATTGTCACTGAGAGAGGCATCGAGGCCAACCCAAGTAAGGTCCAGGCGTCGCTCGACATGCCACCTCCGTGAAATCTGAGGGAGGCACAAAGACTCGCTGGAAGGATCACGGCATTGTCGCAGTTCATCTCTCGATCCCCTGAGTGGGGCCTACCTTTTTTCAAGACTCTTCGCCGGGCCACGAAGTTTCAGTGGGATGCCGACTGTGATAAAGCATTTGAAGAGCTGAATTCTTATCTGGCCGAGTTACCTGTCTTGGCCAAGTCAGAGTTGGGGAAGCCTCTATACATATACTTGGCAGCTTCGATTGAGGCAGTTAGTATGGTGTTAGTATGGCAAGGGGAGGCTGAACAACAGTCAGTGTACTTCTTTGCGCATTTATTGAAAGGTGTCGAGTGCCGCTACACGGTGCTCGAGAAGTTGTCTTATGTCTTGCTGTTAGTTGCCCAGCGGCTCCGACCGTATTTCTTAGCACATCCGATCGTGGTCTTGACCAATAGCAGTTTGGGTCGGGTAGTGTCAAATCCAGAAGCGTCAGGCCGATTGATCAAATGGACGATGGAGTTAAGTGAGTATGACATACAGTATCAAGTCCGCCCGGCTATCAAAGCCTAAGCCTTAGACGATTTTCTCAGTGAGTTACGCTCAGAAGAGACCGAGAGTGCTTGGCAAATTTATATAGACGGGTCTTCGGCTCGGTAGGGGAGCGGTATTGGTATTTTGATGGTCTTTGCCAATGCAAAGTAGATGCATTTGTCCGTGCAGCTAGAATACCGAATTACCAATAATGAAGCAGAGTATGAGGCGCTAATTGGTGGGCTGCAAGCTGCCAAGCACGTGGGCGTCGCTCGGGCGGTGTTGTATTCGGATTCGCAGCTAGCCACTCAACAGCTCGTAGGTTAGTTCGAAGTCAACAGTGACCGACTACAGGCGTATGTCGAAGCATACGAGAAGCTGAAGGTCGGGTTCCAGGAGGTCCAGTTACAAAAGATCCCTAGAGAAAACAACCTCAGGGCAGACAAACTAGCAAAATTGGCCAGTGCGGTAGGCTCCTAGGTGCTTCCTCAACCGATGAGTTAGATAATGTTGGTGATGCACATAGAACAACAGGTGGAGTTGGAGCTCAAGACGGACTAGAGAGCACCGCTAATCGCCTACTTGACGAATGGGGCGCTCCCGGCAAGAGGCCCGACTCTTAAGAAAGCGAGCGGTTCAATATTCCTTGGTCGGGGATGCACTATATAAGAGGGTCTTTGCCTGACCGCTACTCAAGTGCCTGGGCAACAAGGATGCCTAGTACGTGCTCAAGGAAATACATATGGAAATCTACGGTAGTCATGCTGGAGCAAGAGTTGTGGCCCGGAAGGCACTGCTCTTGGGTTATTATTGGCCGACCTTACAGAAGGACACCGATCGACTAGTCTCTACGTGCCTGTCGTGCCAGAAGCACCACAACCTCCCCCATCGGCTGGTCGAGATGATGAATCGGTGGTCTCTTGCCCCTTCGATTAGTGGGGAATGGACATAGTAGGACCTTTTCCCATGACTCCTGCTCAAAAAGATTTTTGTTAGTGGCGGTGGACTACTTTTCCAAATGGATAGAAGCGGAGGCACTGGCGCGCATCACCGAGCAGGCGGTGATAAAGTTCTATGGTAGAACATATTTTGCCGATACGGGATCCCGCATAAGTTGGTCTCAGATAATGGACGACAGTTCCAGGGCAGAAGAATTAAAGAATGGTGCTCGGCTCACGACATTCAGTAATCGTTCACCTCCGTGGCGTACCCTCAGAGTAATGGGCAAGCAGAAGTAGCCAATCGGAAATCCTAAGAGGGTTGAAGACGAAGCTGGATCACGCGGGCGGCACATGGGTTGATGAGTTACCCAATGTCTTGTGGGCTCAACGAACCACGCCAAGGGAGACAACGGGTCACACGCCTTTCCAGTTGGTCTATGGAAGTGAGGCAGTGATGTCAGTGGAAGTAGGGTGTGAATCCGATCGGAGGAAGGCGTATGATGAAGAGAACGTGGAGAGAAGACGCCTGGAGCTGGATCTGGTCGAGGAGATTCAGGAGAAAGTTGCGCAAGGATGTTCGCTTATCGCCAGAGAATGAAACAGAGGTATGACCAAAAGGTGATGGCCAGGACATTCCAGGTCGGAGATCTCGTATGGAAGAGAATAAAGTCGGTCGGTGATGTTAGCAAGCTGAAGCCCCAATGGGGAGGGTCTTTCAGGGTAATCCAAAAGTTGACCTCCGGAGCATACTATTTGGAAAATGAACAAGGAATGAAGCTTGACCGACCCTGGAGCGACATTCATCTCTAACCCTACAGAGAGCCACAGTGAGGTTGTGTGAGTCGGCTGTATTACCCAGCTTGGTAGTGATAATGAATTGCCAGAATCCCCACGACATGTGCAAGCATCCCAGACTCTCGCCTTGCCAGCGAGTTATAAGTGGGCATGCCCCCATGCCACCACTTAGCTCGGTGTCCCCGATCGGACGTGTGCGGCCACGCTCTTTAGAATCGGACCGAACAAGTGTCCAGACTCTCGCTTGCCAGCGAGTTATAAGTGGGCATGCCCCCACACTACCACTTGGCTCGGTGTCCCCGATCGGAAGCGTGGCAACTCACACTCCTTAGAATCGGACTGATCAAGTGTCCAGACTCTCGCCTTGCCAGCGAGTTATAAGTGGGCATGCCCCCATGTCACCACTTAGCTCGGTGTCCCCGATCGGGTGCGTGGTGGCCCACGCTCCTTAGAATCAAACCGAACAAGTGTCCAGACTCCCGCCTTGCCAGCAAGTTATAAGTGGACATGCCCTTACGCCACCACTTGGCTCGGTGTCCCCCGTCGGACGCGTGGCGACCCACGCTACTTAGAATCGGGCCGACCGAGTGTTCAAAGTCCAGCTAAGTTAGCAAGTAACAAGCGGGCTAGCCCCATGCCTTTGCCTAACTCATGACGCCTATACATAACCCCGTGCTCTTTAACAGGGGTAAAGTTCCCCGAACAGACCTCGGGTGAACCCGATCGATTGAATGGGACTCGAATGCAAACATGGCGTATGATAGTTCTCTGAGATAGGGAAGAACACAAAAATACACATACAAGGGGTAAAAGTACGAAATATATTGAGTCGATAGATCCTTACAAAAATGAGGAAACATCCTCTACAAAAAAAAACTATTACAAGCAAAATGCCTCGAGCCCTCAATCGAACGGGCGGCGAGCCTCCTCAGGCAGCTGCTATGTCAGGCTGGAGAGTTTTACTGTGCTGACCGGGAGCTCGGGAGGAAGGTGCCCACCCTGCTTGAGCTGATCAAACGTGCTGGTCAGCTGTAGCTTCAGCAGGGGGTTCACCCAAGCAGCGAGTTGTTTGCTGAACATCGCCGAGTTGATGTACTCAACTCGGTGGGCATTCAGCGTGCCGCTCCCCTACCTTGTAGGCTCGCAGGTCTTCAAGCTCCGCCCGAGAAGCTTCCCATTCGACTTGTTGCACACGAAGCCGGCTGAGCTCCTTAGCCTGGGAGTTCACCTCTTGGCTCTTGGTCCCAGATGGTCAGTTGGGCAGCCAGCAAGTCCGCCAGCTCTGTTCGGGCAGCCACATCCTTCTCCTTAGCTGCCAACTCTGCTCGCAGGGACTCGATGGACTGGGACAGTTGGAGAAGCTCGGCCTTCGTCTGGTTCAACTCCTCCTACGCCCGAATATGGAAAACCCATACTTTTCGCTCGACATACTCCAAGGTGGAGATCCGGCTCTGTGCGTGGGCCACCACCAAGTCAGAGCAGTCACGTGGGTTTTAGCCACTTCCAGCTATTTCTCTGCATGCGCTAGCCTATCCTGAAGGGCGATAACTTCAGTCCGCAAGTCATTCAGCGTCGCTTCATTGGAAACTAGCCGAGCGTGGCGGAGCCGAGTCTCCAATTGTTCCACACGACGCTTGGTAGTCATTCGAGCTTGAGCATGGGCCACCATAGCCATTGACAGACTGTGGCATGAGCCCCAGAACTGCGAACAAAAAGACAAGTACAATAAGCTTTAGTGCCGAGTTAGAAAGAAACATAATGAAATAAAACAAAAAAGGGCATACTTGAGTGACCTCCAAAAAGAAGGCGTTAGCCTTGCTGTTGGGGCCCCGATAATAGGATTCTCAGATTCCCTGGAGGTAGCGGTCAGCCACCGATCTGTACAGATGTAGCTCCTGGGACCGGTCGGGCAAGTCCCCGGTCGGCCTCTCCAAGTGGGGGTCGGCTAGGGAGGGCGCTAGGATGTACATGGGCGGCAGGTTGACATGACCCTCCTCCGGCGGTGACCCCAAGTCCCGTGGAAGGGGGAAATCGGGCGCGCTGGAGGAAGCCGCTCGAGTGGAGGCCACCGAGGGTGCTGAAGGTCCACCGAAGCTTTCTTCTTCTTCTTCTTGGGTCGGGAGTTGGAGGTGGGCCCGACTGGGGCATCGGCCGGCGGCACACGAGCGGGGCTAGAGACTCAGGCCTGATGACGCCTCAGGGCGAAAGGCTTAGTATCCACTTCCACGGCCTCGTCGTCGGGGCTCTGTGCAGCTGTCAGCTGGCCGCCTGATAGTTCAAGTGCGGGAATGGACGTGAGAGGAGTAACTGCGCGTTGCTCCAGTTGCGTGTTGACCCGAGACTCCAGCTCGGCGTCGTCCATGCCAAAGTCATCTTCTAAAGTCGCTGCGAACATCATGGTTCTGTAAGATAATAAAATCTTAGATAGCTATAAATATTCAAAGGCAAGACAAGAGAACATACCAAGTGATGTGGGTCGGGGGGCTAACACTTGGCTAAGGCCGAAGGTGTAGAGGATCTCCTCCTATAAGAGATTCACCCCGTGGAAATGTCGATCGCCGATTTTGGTTGATCGGGTACAGTCTGAATTAGTCCCAGTGAGAAAACACCGAGTGCTCAACCTAATATCAGCTGGTCAGCGCCTGGTCGGTGCTCGGTCGACACCCTTCATATGTTGTAATCTTGTTTTCGAAGGATAAGTCGGTCGCGCTAGGTTCGAGCACCCCCAACTCTGTTGGAACTCGGATGGCTATAGAGGGGGGTTGAATATAGCCAGACACAATTTCTTTCAGCTTTTCAAATCTTTCTGCACTTCAAGAGTTAAGCAGCGGAAACAAACAACACAAGTGCAGAAACAGAAATAACAAACAGAAATCAAAACAAACACAGCAAACCAGAAGACACAGCGATGTACAAGGTTCGGGGATAACTTGCCTCTACTCCTTGGTGTGCCCATAAGGTGGGCGATCCCTTGATCGTCGGCAGATCAAGCCCCGGTGAACACCGGATAAGATAGAGCCTCCTTCTCGGTGGAGAAACCTCTCCACAGATCTCACAGATGATTGAACTTGAGTACAAGAGATCACACAAGAAGGAACACTCACAAAGATCTCACAGGAATGCAACAAGATCGCTCAAGCACAAAGCAACAGAGAGCACGAACACAGCCCAGCCAAACTTCCCAAGTTTCTGTCTTGTTCGCCTCAGCTCCTCTGCTTCCAGCTTCGTCTCTTAAGCTCCTGCTCAACGTCGCCAGCTCCATCAGCACCACTGACTCACACCCTGACCCACTGACCTCTCTAAGCACTCAGTCCACTGGACACTCCTCCAGCTGAGCCTCCGTCAGTTGCCAGCCGCGCCTTTGTCAGTTGCCAGTTGCGCCAGACGCCGTTGAGACCTGAAAACACAATAGATCCAAACTTGCTCCATGGAAAGTCCTCCATTGACCCTCCTTAAGTATTTGAATCCTCCTGTGTCACCTGCACACTTCAACAGAAGCTTAGCAAATCGATATCAAATGAAATCAACAAGTAGCAGAGAACCGGCAGTGAAAACATACGCGATCAAAGCTTCTGACAGCATATTTGAATTAAAGTTCTACGCCTGATCGGTCACCAGACCGATCAGGAAGGACCCTGATTGGTCACCAGACCGATTCAGAAGTCTTTTGCACACTCCTGATTGGTCCCCAGACCAATCAGGCTTCAGCCTGATCGGTCACCAGACCAATCAGGCTCCAGCCTGATCGGTCACCAGACCAATCAAGCTGTTTCCAGTGAGAAAACTTTAATCGTAGACATCAGATCCTAGGTCTTGGATCGGTCACCGGACCGTTCAGGAGCTGATCAGCGGGGGAACTCAACTCACTGTGTGCTCCCTGATCGGTCACCAGACCGATCAGGAGCTGTGCAGTGAGTGAAATGCATACTCCCTGATCGGTCACCAGACCGATCAGTCATCGCTGGATCGGTCACCAGACCGATCCACGAAGGAGCACCGTTCCAACTTCCCTGATCGGTCACCAGACCGATCCAGGCAAGCCCAAATGCACTCTAAGTCACGAGAACAAGCCTCCAGCCCTTCTCTGACTCGTGCCATGCCCAGCTTCACTCACTGGGACTTCAACCTAGCCCTCTAAGCTAGGACCTGGCTTCACTCACCAGGGTTTCGGTCACCCGGCTTCACTCACCGGGACCTGGCTTCACTCACCAGGATTTCAACCTAGCTTCACTCACTAGGATTTCAATCACCTGGCTTCACTCACCAAGACACGACTTCACTCACCGGGATTTCCCTCACCTGGCTTCACTCACCAGGACCCAGCTTCACTCACCAGGATTTTCATCACCTGGCTTCACTCACCAGGACCCGGCTTCACTCACCGGGATTTCCATCACCTGCCTTCACTCACCAGGACCCGGCTTCACTCACCGGGATTTCCATCACTGGCTTCACTCACCAGGACTCGGCTTCACTCACCGGGATTTTCACCACCTGGCTTTACTCACCAGGACCTGACTTCACTCACCGGGATTTCATCCAACCTAGCC
This sequence comes from Boesenbergia rotunda, assembly GCA_024364735.1. Lineage (NCBI taxonomy): Eukaryota > Viridiplantae > Streptophyta > Magnoliopsida > Zingiberales > Zingiberaceae > Boesenbergia > Boesenbergia rotunda. Next base: position 125,767 of record JAGFNQ010003665.1, read on the forward strand.
CTCCAGGCTAGGACCTGACCCTCCAAGCCAGGACTTTTTCACCTAACCCTCCAAGTTGGGACTTTTTACCTAACCCTCCAAGTTAGGACTTTTCACCTAACCCTCCAAGTTAGGACTTTTTACCTAACCCTCCAAGTTAGGACTTTTCACCTAGCCCTCCAAGCTAGGACTTTTCACCCAACCCTTCCGAATTAGGACTTTCAACACCTAGCCCTCCAAGCTAGGATTTTCCAATCACTCCGTGCCTAATCCCCGATTAGGACATAATCATAATCATAATCATCAACCTAAACTAAAATCGATGTCAACACCAAAACAACAATCAGGGTCAGACTGCATCAACAGACTCGGCGTGGTACAAATGCTCCGATTGATATGTCATTAGCCGCATAACTAGGTTTCCCTCGAAGTAGTCGATCGACGCACCCTTTTGGTGTGTCCCGACTAGGGGGTTGTCGCTATCCGAGGCAGTATGTACCCCCTGACACCGTACTGATAAAGGTGGTACCAGAGTTGGCGCAAGTCGGCTCAGGCCTGACACCACTCATGTCTGAATCACGGATATCCTGCTGACACAGTACCTTCCTGACAAGCTCTGGCAACCCGTACCACGACACCCCCTGCATATGTCAGGATGAGCGGCGCCGGTCGGTGAGCTGACCTCGGCTACTGATCCTATCCCACATGAGAGAAAATGTGGCAGAACCAAGACAGAGACTGTCGGCTCCCCCGGCTATATAAGGCTCTCCTCCCTTCACCCACGGGTATGCGTAATACATTTCAGCTACAGTTCTTCCTTTAGTTCCATCTTATCCACTGGGTACTGACTTGATCGTTGGAGGGCCTTGCCAGGGAATTCTCCCGGTGGGTTGCTGATGGTCATCATTTTTTGGCAGGAAGGGCACCAACTGGAGCAGTTCTCAGTGCCACTTCGTTCTTGGGAGTCCACCTCACTCTACGACAGGATCAGTAATCATTTTTTTTTGCTACAATATTAGAAAAAATATTGGCCCTATGAGTTGACACAGTTGATACTTATACAGATTTTCCAATAAGTCTAGGTTAATTTTTAACGGATGCAAAATACTTTATTGGGTGTCTGACCTTTCACATATAAAGAGTCGATGTAGTAGGATAAAATATCTCTCGTGATTTACTTGCCTACATTTTACCGTGAGACCAAGCCCAGATAAAGGAGAGGGGTTACGTTAGGTTGCCAGTCAGCATAAAAAACTATGACAAATACTTAATGAATGGTTCCATTAAACTATTATGTTAATGCTAGGATGTTTCCCGGAAGGAACACATTGCAGGGTTTGACTGTAATATCTCGACAAGGACCGCTACATTTCCAAAACTCGGGTATAGTGCTATATATGCAAGGGTTCGCGTTGCAGGGTTTGACTGTAACGTCTTGACAAGAACCGCTACATCTTCATGAGAACTTGGGTGTAGTATTAAATAGGCAAGAGTTTCACAGTATAGGTGGATAAGAATAACATTATAAGAAAAGTAATAGTTTGAGATTTGAAACATGGAATATAGGAACTCTCACTAGTAAAATAATGGAGATAGTAGATATGATGATTAAGAGAAAAATTAGTATTTTGTAAGTGCAAGAGACAATATGGGTAGGCGAGAAGGCAAAATTGATAGAGAACTCGGGTTGTAAGTTATGGTACATAGGAAAGAGTAAAACAAGAAATGGAGTAGGTATTTTTGTAGATAGTTCTTTAAAAGATGAAATTATTGGAGTAGTTAAAAAGGGGATAGAATTATAACTCTTAAATAGTAGTGGCGAAAGAAACTGTGAACATAATTAGCATATATGCACCTCAAGTAGGATTAGATGAAGAAACCAAATCAAGATTTTGGGGTGTCGGCATGGGGTCTTCTACAATCTCCGACGAGAAAGGAGTAGAGGGAGTCTTTGGGGAGGCCTTAGGTTCCTCCCTCTTCCCCTGTCTATCTTCGTGTCTCGCGCGCTAGAGGCTAATGAGTTGGACTTCTCAATATCTCTAGGAGAGTCCCGCTGGTGGTCTGGGGTTGCACCTGCGCATCGCCCCGGTGGTATGACAGATCTTCGTAGTTGGGGGTACGAGATGGAGATTCTGGGGATCTCCTCCCACACAGAAACACCTCGTTGTGAGGCGATCTGCCGATTTGGTACTGTTCGAGTGACTCTTTGATGGCGTTGGCCACTAAGCGATCTAGTTCCTCTTTCGTCAGGACGATAGATGGTCCCGCCGGCTCTGCCATAGGTGCTCCTTCTAGTGCTTTACTGGCATCCCACAGATGACGCCAAACTTGTTCCGTAAGGAATCAACGTCGAGGGCCAATCACCAGGGTTCTGCCCACATATGCTGACGATTGAAGAAGAAGTCACACCCTGCGAGATTAACACGAGCGTTAGGGGAACACGCCGGAGATTGTCCGGTGGAGCCCACTCCGACGCTCAAGTCAGTGCCTCAATGGAAAAGATGAACGAAAGGCAAGACAGTAGGTGTGTAAGGAAGAATGCATAACCCCTTTATCGGAGGGGTTGGAGTACATTTTATACCTGAGGCGGCGGTCACATGTGTCTCCACGATCTTCGCCACGTTCCCCCGATCTTCGGTTACTAGATAACCCTTGTAACGGTCGTCGCCGACATTAAATATGACCTGTTGCGATAATGAAGGTGTTAATGACTGTGTCTTATGGGCCATGATCATCCCCTGATTATAGGTGATCATTATCCATAGATCCAAAGATAGGGGGATGGTTACTTGAGGTCGAGTGCTCCTTGAGCTCCGCTACCCCGAGGTGGTCTCGGGGTCTTTTGGCCCGGGGGGTCCCGGGCGCTCGCCTTCCCGAGGTGATCTCGGAACCTGATCTCCCGAGGTGATCTCGGGCGTGTATCCTGCTGGAGCGGTCCCAGGAGTAGATCTACCCGAGGTGGACTTGGGACCTGATCTCCCGAGATGATCTCGGGCGTGTATCCTCCTGGAACAGTTCCAAGACTAGGTCTACCCGAGGTGGTCTCGGGGATTTACCTTCCCGAGGGGGCCTCAGGAGCCAAGGGAAAAGAGTCGTCCAGACTTGATAGATCCTGTCACATAGCTTTTTCAGTCCACGTGTCATCCACGGGGTGCTCAACCCTATCAGTTATGATAAATTAGGAAGCGCTCCTAGCAGATGATCTAGAAGCCAAGTATCTTATGCTTACACATCCCATTTTGAACAAAAAAAATTCTACAAAATATATTATAGTTGGAAATCAAATCATAAATATTTAGATGACAACTTAATATACTTTCACTGTATTATAGCCCTGATAGCATTAGAGCTGCTATCGCGAAGCATCAATCTCTAATTTTTTGCTATTTTAAAGGTCTTTCTCGTTGATTCATCGTCGCCACTAAAACATGTATAACCCAAAATCCTCAGCTTTTTACCAAAAGGCGTACCTAAGAATTGGTATCTACCAAAAGGCGTACCATGATTTTATTTTTACCAAAGGGCGCACTCATTTTTATGAACTTCCTCTTATACCCTTTACTAAATATTGTCATTCTCTTTCTCTTTCTCAGTAATGAATCTCGAGATATCTGAACCTGCTTTTTCAGACTTTTCATTTTAAAATAATATATTTGGGAATCGGCTAAAAACGTAAGGTAAAGAAAGAAAAATTATTTCAGTTAAAAGAAACCACTCTTCCAAGGTGATTTCAAAAATATAAAGAGATGATTTTTTTATATTTGATTAATATAAATTAATATATTAAATAATATTTAATAAATATATTAATATATAAAAAAACTATCAAAACACGTGATTTTAGATTCAAACGCAGGGCCTGAAGTCTTCCTACGAGGGCCTGAAGTCATCTGACTTTAGGCCCTGAGAGGGCCTGAAATCATTTGATTTCAAGCCCTAGGAGGGCCTGAAATCAGATGACTTTAGGCCCTCCTTGGGCCTGAAGTCAAATGACTTCAGGCCCTGCGTGTATTCAAAAAAAATTTATTTTAATTTTTTTTAAACTAATATTTAATCATAATTTATTAAATTAATTATTTATAGGGTAATCTTTTATGTTGTAAACTTCTAATGATTATAAATTATGTTGCAATAGGAATTTTTTAGGTCTATCAGTGGGTTTTCACCAAAACCCACAGATGGGACCTAGGATATTTGGATTTCGCAAAACCCAACATCAATAGTTAGACTTGAGCTAAGAGATGATATTTTTGGTGTCCAAACTTCTAATGATTATAAATTATGTTGCAATAAGAGTTTTTTAGGTCTCTATCAGTGAGTTTTCACCAAAACTCACTGATGGACCTAGGATATTTAGATTTCGCAAAACCCAACATCAATAGTTAGAGTTGAGCTAGGAGATGATATTTTTGGTGTCCAAACTTCTAATGATTATAAATTATGTTGTAATAGAAGTTTTTTAGGTCGATCAGTGGATTTTAACCAAAATCCACTGATGGACCTAGGATATTTGAATTTCTTAAAACCCAATATCAATAGTTAGAGTTGAGCTAGGAGATGATATTTTTAGTGTTCAAACTTTTAATAATTATAAATTATGTTGCAATAGGAGTTTTTTGTTGGAGCAATCGGCCCTAAGATGATCCGGTGTAACCATGAGTTTTGATGTTTGGGCAAAGGGTTTAAGTTAGGTTTACCCTTGTGTATTGGATATGCGTATGTTGAGTGTGCAGGTTGTACAGGTACGCATATGGACTGGACTGGACGGCCTCAGTACGGTGAAGGATGGCATGGAGGCAAGCTGGAGGCTTGCGTGCGCATCTGAGGGACCTTGGAGAGCAGGGACGATGAGCTGATGGGCGCGGACTTCGAGGCATGCATGAAGGATGGCATGGAGGCAAGCTGGAGGCTTACGTGCATCCGAGGGACAGGAGCAAAAGATGAAGAGGGCGCGAAAGCAACAGTCGAGGCTGCGGAGGAGGAGTCAGTCGAGTCGTGAGGGTCGAGTGCTGTGTGAATGTACTCGGGAAGGGATTCAGCAAGGTACCAGTCGACTGCCATGTGGGCAGTCGACTAGTAGGTGGCTGGTGAGCTGGCAAATTCGAACGTTGGGGGTGTCAACGGTCGAATTTGGCTGGCACCAGTCGACTGCCCTGGGGGCAGTCGACTGGTAGGGAGAAATCAGCCCCGAGTCCTATTTAAAGAGGACTTCGTGGTGGCTGAGTTTCTTGACGAAACTTGCTTGGATAGGGCAAGTTAGTAGTCTTGTATACTCAGGAAGTGTCCTTGGTGTTGTGGCAAGGTTTCTCCACCCACAAAGAGCGACGAGTTCTAGCCGGAGGTTATCCGGGGTTTGATCCACAGATGGATTGTTAGATTAGTCACCCGACCGGGGTGAATACCAACTAAAATCACCGTGTTAGCATTGGTTAGTAATTTTATTATTGTTTTACTATTATTTCTGCTGTGCAAACTAACCGTGTAGGAACAAGAATTCGGCGAAATGCTATTCACCCCCCCTCTAGCGTACGACATTGATCATTACAATTGGTATCAGAGCAAGGACTGGTCTTGATCGGACTAACCGCCGAGGGAGCACACGCTAGAGGAGAGGAAACAATGGAAGATAAGTTGGGGGACAACATCTACACCCCACCGCCCTACGACAATGAGGATTTTGACTATTGGCGGGCGAGGATGAAGAATTGGCTTAGCATGGAGTGGGAGTGCATGGTCATGCTAGAAGAGCCCTTCGAAGTTCCAAAGGGCAAGCATGGAAAGAAGCTTCGTCCTAGATATTGGACTCAAGAGCAACAAGACTACTCTAGGGTAAACAAGAAGGTAATAGATGTATTAATTGATGTTTTGCCTAACAATGTTTTGAGTATTGTAGGGAATTATAAAAATGCACACGAATTATGGACCAAGTTGGTGGAATATCACAAGAACCCTCCACAAACTCAAGGAGTAGATGAACCCTAGGAAGTGAGCTCAATAGCTCAAGAGGAGGGAGAAGTGTCCACATCCTCAAGTGAAGAAGAAAGTGAGAGGTCATCCACCTCATCTAGAGAAGAGGAGGAGGTCACCACCTCAAGGATTGAGGGGAAGAAGAGACCCTCACCTACACATGATCAAGTGGAAGTCTCCACTTCATCCAAGGGTGAAGAGGAAGTCAACCAAGCCTCAACCTCCACCAAAGCAAGGACTAAAGACCACATTGTATGCTTTGGGTGCAATGAAAAGGGGCACTACAAGGATAAGTGCCCACTAGGTAAGAAAAAGGAGGTACACCCTAAACCCATTGTAAATTCCTTTAAAGCTAATGTGGGTTGTAGAATTGGTGAAGCTCAAGCTAAAAGGAAGAAGATTCAATGCGTCACATGTGGAGAACTAGGGCATTATCATACTAAATGCCCTAGAAAAGGTGAGCTAAAGAAGATGAAAAATCTAAGAAGATGGGAAAAAGAAGAAAGAAGGAAGAGAAGAAGCTCACAACAAGGAAGGACTACAAGGGTAAGGGAGGTACCCTCTAACCCTAGTTTAAAAAGAAATTCGATTTCAAGTTCTTCTTTACATTTCAAGAATCATGTTAATTACCCACCCATGCATGCTAGAACTCATGAGAATTGTTTATTTGTGCATAATCATGTATTTAAGTACAATGATAGGACTAAGGGTAACAAGGTAGATCATAACCCTAAGAAAAGCATGCATCATGATAGACCTAAGACTTGGGTACCTAAGGATCAAGGCATTGACCCCAAGAAGGGGAGACAAATGCCTAAGAAAATGGATAGGTCTAGGAATGTCCAAGGTGGACATATGAACTCTAGGGTTCAAGGCCTAGAAAGGGAAAATCAAGCCTTGAGGGCAAGGCTTGATACATTAGAAAAAGCTCTAGAAAGATTCACGGTTGGATCTAAGGGCTTAGACATGGTGTTGGGTAGCATCAAACCAAACTATGATAGATCGGGATTGGGGTACCGATCTAAGACCTCCAAGGGCAATGGAAAGAAGTATGTTAGGAAAACATACAATCTTAGTAAGGAGGGAAGGTCCAAGGATGGCAAGGGAATGCCATCCAAGGGTAGAAAGGGTGACTTAACCAAGGACAAGGTGTCCAAGGTTTAAAAGGCCAATTTTGTAGGCCAAGAGTCATCGGTGACACACTGGCCTAGTATGGATTGAGTCACCTAGGGAGGTGGCTAGGGCTCAGAGCTTAAGGGGGAGCTCTAGGAGCCTTTGGGGTCCATGGTAAATGAATCTCAAAAGATTCTCTTCTAGGAAATTGAGTGAAGTGTGCCAAAAAGGGTTGGAAGACTTGGCTAAGTCTTAATCCTAGGTTTTGGCACATTAAATGAAGTTTTAGGGAGATAATGGTGAAATTAAGGTTATATTCGAGAAAATTGAGGTTAAATGTGTGAATACCATGTAATTCAATGATAGAAATAACTTATGGTCAAGGATAAGAGGATACATTAAGGAGAAGCCGAAATTAGAATTTTTGGGATAAGTTTGAATGACACATTTCAGAGAAAGTTAAGTTTCGTGCCAATCTTGGGATCCGGAGTACATTTGTTTGGAAACATATTTTTCCCAAGTAGACATTGGCCCCACAAATCTCCCCACGAAATTTCATAATTTTTGGAGATTTGTAGAATTAGTTAGGGATTTCTGAAATTGGGCTGGAAAACCTGAAATTCAGGTATCAATCGACTGCCCTGGGGGCAGTCGACTGGTAAGAGCCCAGAAACATTCTGTGAGTTTTGGGAGTCGACTGCCACAGGGGCAGTCGACTAGTCTGTAGGCTGAAATTGAAATAGGTATATTGTGTTGGTGCAGGAAGCACCATATCGAACCTTGTTTTGATATTGGCAAAGGATTCAAAGTTAAGTTTGTTTGTGATCTAACAAGTTACTCTAGTGTACAGGAAAAGCCCTAACGAAGGAATGCTAGGCACTGGCGAAGGACTGCCAGACAGGAAAAGCCCTAGCGAAGGAATGCTAGGCACTGGCAAAGGACCGCCAGAATGCTAAAGCCCTAGCGAAGGACTGCTAGGCTGGCGAAGGACTGCCAGAAGAAAAGACCTAGCGAAGGGCAGCTAGGCACCAAGCGAAGGGCAGTTTGGTAACTCAAGACCTGGCGAAGAACTGCTGGGCAAAAGTCCAACTAGAGGATCCGGTTGGCACCAGGTAAACTCTCCCGAGAGGAGTAGGTGAGGACGCATTCCCCTTGAGAGAACATTAGGCGTCGGTTCGACCTAGGGCTCCATTTTGGAGACCAAAGTCAGAACCAAGACAGCTAAGGCTGTATAAAATAATAAAATAATTGTTATTTGGACTAACCCTGGATGCAGGATCGAAGGACTGAGTATCTGCAGCTCAGAGAGCCTCGAAGGAGTGAGGCAGAAGCTGAGCAGGGCGCCCCGGACGACCAGGGCGCCCCCAAGGTCAACCCAAGTCAAAACCCAAGTCTGCAACAACCTCGACGCGCTTCGCCCCGCTTGTTGCGGGCGCCCCGCGTGTCGCGGGCGCCCCCACTGCCAGCTGCCGAAGCGCATACCTGCGAAGCCAAGGAGATGAGACTTTGACCGGTCAATTCGGGTGCCCCGAGTCATCCGGGCGCCCCGGTCAAACCGGATCCCAAGGATAAGGGGATCAGACGGCGACCGAGCTACAGCCGGATCTGCTGCCACGTGGGGGGCGCCCCCATCGACCAGGGCGCCCCTAGGCCCTATATAAAGGGCCCTCGACCTCCTTCTTCAGAGCATCAATTATTGTGACGCTTCCACGCTCAACAACTTTCATTCAACGCATCCAAACGCTCCGACGACCGCGCTCTGCTCCAGGAACTTCTCAACTCAAGTCCGAAGCGCCGTCGACCTCCCGCTGCACCGAAACTCGAGCCTACCCCGGGAGTTGGTAAATACAGAAGTGTAATCTTTCTTATTGCAATTTGTATTTCTCTTCTGTACTTATTCTACGCATTATAGAATTGCCCAAAGTAAACGGTCAACGACCGTGGGCCTTGGAGTAGGAGTCGACCCAGGCTCCGAACCAAGTAAAACCTTGGTGTTTGCGTTGCTTATCTTTATTCCGCCGCGCACTTACTCTTTCTTTTAAATCCGAACATTTTCCGATATTCACCCCCCCCCCCTCTATCGGTCTTTCTCGATCCAACATATTGGACAATCAAAAAATTGCAAATTTGGATTATAGGATATGGCTGTGGATTAAAAGTCTTGATTATGATCACATATTCCTTAAATGAAGTGTTATCTCATGAGAGTTTATTGATATTAAAGGAGGATTGATAAGAGATAAGAAGGATATTTCTTTTTATTTTAAGGATATTAAAAGGAAAGAGTTAAGGGCAAATTCCATGTGTCGAATTATGATGGGTAGATTTGACAAACACATGGAATTAGAAACGAATTTGAAAGCTGATACTTAATGCAAAATCCTTAAGAAACTTAGATGTGTACCAAAAGTCAAGCACACTTGATATTTCCATGATATCATATTTTTCTAGGATAGGGTATATCCTAGCAAGTGTGCTTGCAAACTTTAAAGTTTTTAGACTTTTGTTGAGTTCTTTTTGGCACTTAGGGAAAGATTACCTCGGGCAATGCTATAAGAGTGTCAAAGGGGGAAGAACTCGGGTGTTGGGTTGTGTATGACTCAACGTGGTGTCTAGGAGGTTAAGTTTGGGTAGAACTTGACCTGGGAAAATGAAAATTGGGAGAAGGCATGGGTAAAGGGGGAGGTTGCCTCCTAGTTGCCTTGATTTTCATTTTGAAATTTTTGGATTTTGTGCCAAACTTGGGAATGGTGATAAATACATGGGTAGATGTATTTTTCCCAAGTAGGTATGGGTACCACAAAGTTCTCCACAAAATTTAGAAATTTTTGGAGATTTGTGGAATTTCTGGCGCATTTCTGAAAATGGCCAAAAAAGACTAAAATTAGAGTATCAGTCAACTGCCCATTTGGGCAGTCGACTGCCAGAGGCTGATTTGGGTATCAGCAGCTGGTTTGGGGTCCAAATGATAAGGAACAAGTGTATGGGGGTCTAGTACACTGTGCTTAGGGTCATTGGGAATTTAAAGAACCAATAATTGGGTAATTATTGAGTTCTTTTTGATGTATAGCAAAGGGGGAGAAATATTGTGTTTAAGTGGGAAACCAATACCTTTGCTAGAAAGAAACCCTAGGTTTAGGGGGAACTAAGTTTGAGGGGGAGCATGACTGCTCCCTTCTTGGCGTAAGGGGAACCTTGGAGAGGTTCTTAAAAAGCCTTTGTAAGTTCAATGTAGGGGAAGCTTGGGAGAAGCTTTAAAAAGCCCGGTTTGTGTGTAAAAATCCTAGCTTAGAGGGCTAGGTGGGAAAATTCCTAACTTGGAGGGTTAGGTGTGGAAAAATCCTAACTTGGAGGGTTAGGTGGTGAAATTCCTAGCTTAGAGGGCTAGGTGTAAAATTCCTAACTTGGAGGGTTAGGTGTGGGATGCCTTGGGATAGGATCCAGTTATGCATTGCATATGCATTCATTTAGCATGGTTTTTGCTACTTACTACTATCTTGCTTTCCTAACTTAAACAGATTGCCAAACATCAAAAAGGGGGAGATTGTTGGAGCAATCGGCCCTAAGATGGTCCGGTGTGACCATGGGTTTTGATGTTTGGGCAAAGGGTTTAAGTTAGGTTTACCCTTGTGTATTTGATATGCGTATGTTGAGTGTGCAGGTTGTATAGGTACGCATATGGACTGGACTAGACGGCCTCAGTACGGTGAAGGATGGCATGGAGGCAAGCTGGAGGCTTGCGTGCGCATCTAAAGGACTTTTGAGAGCAGGGACGATGAGCTGATGGACGCGGACTTTGAGGCATGCGTGAAGGATGACATGGAGGCAAGCTGGAGGCTTGCGTGCATCTGAGGGACAGGAGCCGAAGATGAAGAGGTCACGAAAGCAACAGTCGAGGCTGCGGAGGAGGAGTCAGTCGAGTCGTGAGGGTCGAGTGCTGTGTGAATGTACTCGGAAAGGGATTCAGCAGGGTACCAGTCGACTGCCATGTGGGCAATCGACTAGTAGGTAGCTGGTGAGCTGGCAAATTCGAACGTTGGGGGTGTCAACGGTCGAATTTGGCTGGCACCAGTCGACTGCCCTGGGGGCAGTCAACTAGTAGCGAGAAATCAGCCCCGAGTCCTATTTAAAGAGGATTTCGTGGTGACTGAGTTTCTTAACGAAACTTGCTTGGATAGGGCAAGTTAGTAGTCTTGTATACTCAGGAAGTGTCTTTGGTGTTGTGGCGAGGTTTCTCCACCCACAAGAAGCGACGAGTTCTAGCCGGAGGTTATCCGGGGTTTGATCCACCGACGGATTGTTGGATTAGTCACCCGACCGGGTTGGATACCAACTAAAATTGTCATGTTAGCATTGGTTAGTGATTTTATTATTGTTTTACTATTATTTCCGCTGTACAAACTAACCGTGTAGGAACAAGAATTCGGCGAAATGCTATTCACCCCCCCTCTAGCGTACGACATCAATCATTACATTTTTTAGGTCTATCAGTGGATTTTCACCAAAACCCACTGATGTTCTCATACCGTGTCAATTGGCACAGAACGATGCAGTAACAATGTAGAATCATAGCTTGTTTTAGTAAATCATCCTTATATCTTTAATTTTGTTGATCAATATATATTATTATCTCTCTTAATTATTTTTTTTATATTTATTAATTTTACAAAATCATGCAGGGCCTGAAATCAACTGATTTCAGGCCCTGCGTCGACCTGAAATCATGTGTTATGATAGTCTTTTTTTACGTAGGCTTGAAATGTAAAAAACATCTCTTAATATTTCTAAAATCACAATAAAAATCGCTGAGAAAAACTACTTTACGTGAGATTCAATAGTGCAAACAAGAAGTGACCAACTTATTATTGAGACTGAAATAGAAAAGGTGTACATTTATTATACTGGGATGTGCATTTTTCAAAAGATCAACGGGTATTTATAATTCTGTATTCTAAATTCTATGCTTTATCTATCTCTTATAATAGATTGCACTATGGAAAGATTTCTGAAGAATTGAACCTCAAAATGCAGAAACAACAGGTTACAGCGATTTTTATTGTAAAGTAGTCTTTCTCAGCGATTTTTATTGTGATTTCAGAAATATAAAGAGATGTTTCTTTACGTTTCAGGTCTACGTAAAAAAACCTATCATAACACATGATTTCAGGCCGATGCAGGGCCTGAAAGCTTCAAGCCCATGCAGTGCCTGAAATCAAAGATTTCAGGCCCTGAGTCGGTCTGAAATCATGTGTTATGATAGGTTTTTTTACGTAGGCCTGAAACGTAAAGAAACATCTCTTTATATTTCTGAAACATAATAAAAATCGTTGAGAAAGACTACTTTACAATAAAAATCGATGTAACTTGTTGTTTCTGCATTTTGAGGTTCAATTCTTCAGAAATCTTTCCATAGTACAATCTATTATAAGAGATAGATAAAGCATAGAATTTAGAATACAGAATTATAAATACCCGTTGATCCTTTGAAAAATGCACATCCCAGTATAATAAATGTATACCTTTTCTCTTTCAGTCTCAATAATAAGTTGGTCACTTCTTGTTTGCACTATTAAATCTCACGTAAAGTAGTCTTTCTCAGTGATTTTTATTGTGATTTCAGAAATATAAAGAGATATTTTTTACGTTTCAAGGCTACGCAAAAAAACCTATCATAACACATGATTTCAGGCCGACGCAGGGCCTGAAATCAGTTGATTTCAGGCCCTGCTTAGGGCCTGAAATCAATTGATTTCAGGCCTTGCATGATTTTGTAAAATTAATAAATATAAAAAAATAATTAAGAGAGATAATAATATATATTTATCAGAAAAATTAAAGATATAAGGATGATTTACTAAAACAAGCTATGATTCTACATTGTTGCTGTATCGTTCTGTGCCAACTGATACGGTATGAGAACATCAGTGGGTTTTAGTGAAAATCCACTGATAGACCTAAAAAACTCCTATTGCAACATAATTTATAATCATTAAAAGTTTGGACACAAAATATATCATCTCCTAGCTCAACTCTAACTATTGATATTGAGTTTTGAGAAATCCAAATATCCTAGGTCCATCAGTGGGGTTTTGGTGAAAACCCACTGATAAAGACCTAAAAAACTCCTATTGCAACATAATTTATAATCATTAGAAGTTTGGACACCAAAAATATCATCTCCTAGCTCAACTCTAACTATTGATGTTGGATTTTGCGAAATCCAAATATCTTAGGTCCATCAGTGGATTTTGGTGAAAACCCACTAATAGACCTAAAAAACTCTTATTGCAACATAATTTATAATCATTAGAAGTTTGGACACCAAAAATATCATCTCCTAGCTCAACTCTAACTATTGATGTTGGGTTTTGCGAAATCCAAATATCCTAAGTCCATCAGTGGATTTTGGTGAAAACTCACCGATAGACCTAAAAAATTCCTATTACAACATAATTTATAATCATTAAAAGTTTACAACATAAAAGATTTCCTTATAAATAAATAATTTAATAAATCATGATTAAATATTATTTAAAAAAAATATTTTTTGAATACACGCAGGGTCGATGTCTTGACTTCAGGCCCTCTCAGGACCTGAAATCAGATGATTTCAGGCCCTCTCAGGGCCTGAAGTCAGATGACTTTAGACCCTCATAGGATGACTTCAGACCCTGCGTTTGAATCTGAAATCACGTGTTTTGATAGATTTTTTTATATATTAATATATTTATTAAATATTATTAAATATATTAATTTATATTAATCAAATATAAAAAATTATTTTTTATATTTTTGAAATCACCTTGGAAGAGAGGTTTCTTTTAACTGAAATAATTTTCTTTTTTTACCTTACGTTTTTTAGCCGATTCCCAAATATATTATTTTAAAATGAAAAGTCTGAAAAAGCAGGTTCAGATTTCTCGAGATTCGTTATTGAGAAAGAGAAAGAAAAAGAAAAAGAAAAAGACAATATTTAGCAAAGGGGTATAAGAGGAAGTTCATAAAAATGAGTGCATCATTTGGTAAAAATAAAATCATGGTACTTCTTTTGATAAATATCAATTCTTGAATAAGCCTTTTGGTAAAAAGCCGCAAAATCCTCTTCATGCAAATTCAGATTTCATCTATGCTTCCAAGTAAATAAGGGGAAAGAGAGGAAAATGGTTACAACCGCCACGAGTTAATAAGGTATTGTGTTTCGACCTATAGGTCATTCTAGGCACGATCTATCGAGCATGGAGCAGACAGTCCAAATGGGTTGAGCTATTAAGGAAATTGCAATCAATTCTCAAAATGATGGCATCTTTACAATAAAGAACGCTCAATCCATGATTTTTCGGATATCTAAAGATCGAAATTCGGATGAATTTTTTTAATAGATGATTGGATTAAATTGATCATCATTAAGATTAATGTATGCTGATATATAATGTCAACTAAATAACATAAAAATTAAAAACCAGCAGAGCAGTAAAGACATTTGGAGCAAAATATACACAATACAATAATAACAATAACAAGTTGGACTGGACCCATAATTAGTAACAAAAGTTCGATGGCTTTATACAGGAAATTAAGCTTAATTAGGAGAATCTTAACTGACGCACTGCCTTATAAATTCAACTCCTTGCAAAATCGCCCTCTCACTCCTTCAACTTCAATCTTAATCCTTCTTACATTTTAATTAACCTTCAATTTGCTGATCCGATCGAGTGGGATAAAATTTTCTTGTTATTTAATTGATCGATTGCAATATCATCATCGTCAATGGCTTCGGTTGCTCCTGAACCTTCTCCTTCCAAATTCAATGGTTTGTGTTCCTGAAATCTTCCTTTTTCTTAGTGCGTCTCTAACAGAGAAAGAAGAAAACAATGACTGCCCGTGTTCTTACTTAGCAACTTGCGTCTCTAACAGAGAAAGAAGAAAACAATGACTGCCCGTGTTCTTACTTAGCAACTTGCGTCTCTAACAGAGAAAGAAGACAATGACTGCCCGATCGAGCAGGTGCGGATGACGGTGCCAACGACCGACGACCCATCGCAGCCATGCCTGACGATCCGGATGTGGATCCTCGGTGTTGTCAGTTGCGTCCTCCTCGCCTTCGTCAACCAGTTCTTCAGCTACCGCACCAATAGGATCTCCGTCTCTGCCATCTGCGTCCAGATCCTGGCGTTGCCCATCGGGCGCTGGATGGCCCGCGTCCTCCCTCCGACGATCATTAGAATCCCTCTAGTCAACCGGTCCTTCTCCCTCAACCCCGGCCCCTTCAACATGAAGGAGCACGCCCTCGTCACCATCATCGCCAACGCCGGCACCGGCGGCAGTTCCGCCGTCAACATCATCACCATCGTCAAGGCCTTCTACCACCGCGGCATAAACGTCACGGCCGCCATCCTCCTCACACAAACCACTCAAGTAATCATCACAAAAATTCTACACCCAAATCTGTAAATTATTATTAAATTTTGATTTTTTTTTTATTTATAATCAATTGCTTTTTTTTCTTCAGTTATTAGGATTTGGATGGGCTGGATTGTTCAGAAAATACTTGGTGGATTCTCCTTATATGTGGTGGCCTGGCACTCTCGTTATGGTATCTTTATTCAGGTATACATGTGTATTAATTAGATATATATGAACTTAATTTAGTGGTTAAAAGTGATTGATTAAATTGATTGAATCGATTTTATGCAATCTTATTGAACGAGCGAGAAATCTTCAATGCAGAGCACTGAACGAGGAAGAACGGCGGCCAAAGGGCGGCACGACGAGGCTCCAGTTCTTCCTCATTTGCATGGCCTGCAGCTTCTCCTACTACATCGTCCCCAGCTACTTCTTTCCGGCCATCAGCTCCATCTCGATCCTCTGCCTCATTTGGAAAGATTCCATCCCCATCCAACAGATCGGCTCCGGCATGCGCGGCCTCGGCTCGGCGCCATCGGCTTCGACTGGGCCACCACCTCCGCAATGGGCAGCCCCATAGCCGCCCCCACCTTCGTCCTCTTCAACGTCCTCGCCGGCTACGTCATCCTCATCTACATCCTCATGCCCCTCTGCTACTGGTCCAACCTCTACGACGCCCGCCGCTACACCTTCCTCTCCTCCCGCCTCTTCGACCTCTCCGGCCGGCCCTACGACCTCAACCGCGTCCTCGACACCAAGTCCTTCACCCTCAACGTGGAGGAGTACGAGAAGTACAGCAACATCTACATGAGCACCTCCTTCGCCATCTCCTACGGCATCGGCTTCGCCACCCTCACCGCCACCCTCTCCCACGTCCTCCTCTTCGACGGCCGGTACATGCTGAAGCTGTGGCGGCAGGCGAGGTCGACGGCGAGCGAGAAGTTCCTGGACGTGCACGGCCGGATGATGAAGGCCAACTACCCCGTCGTGCCGCAGTGGTGGTTCCACCTCCTCCTCCTCCTCCTCCTCGTCACCGCACTCTCCATCTACACCGTCGAGGGCTTCGACCGCGCCCTGCAGCTGCCTTACTGGTGCCTCTTCCTCGCCATGGCCATAGCCTTCTACTTCACCCTGCCCGTCGGGATCATCGCCGCCACCGCCAATACGGTATATATATATATAATTTATTTCGAAATCCAATATTGTCATTAAAATAGAAAAACTAAATACTTTTTTAAAATTATTTAATCATTTATATATAGTTTATAAATGGCTTGGAATGTTTTTAATTTATTTAGTTAATTAATTTAATTTGGTGCGTGAGCAGATGCCTGGGATCAACGTAATAACAGAGATGGTGATTGGTTACATAATGCCGGGGAAGCCATTGGCGAATGTGGTGTTTAAAACCTATGCCTACACCAGTATGAGCCAAGCCATCACCTTTCTGGACGATTTCAAGCTCGGTTACTACATGAAGATTCCTCCCAGATCCATGTTCATCGCTCAGGTAATTAATTAACTTGTTGATTCATAGATTTTGAATAACTAAGAGTAGCTAGCTAGGGATGGCAATAGATATCGAATTCTATATCAGATCAAATTTTATATCCTCTGTGTTCATATCAGATAATAATAATAATAATTATTATTATTATTATTATTATTATTATTATGAGAAAGGAAGCAAGAATATATATATATATTAATTTATTTGTATTTGATTAGTTGGCGGGTTCGGTGATTGCCAACGCGAGCTACTTCGGCACGGCGTGGTGGCTGCTCTCCGACGTCCCCCACATTTGCGAGACCGACCTGCTGCCGAACGACTCCCCTTGGACGTGCCCCGGCGATGCAGTGTTCTTCAGCGCCTCGGTTATCTGGGGCATGGTCGGGCCTCGCCGGATGTTCGGCCCTGGTTCCATCTACTCCGGCCTCAACTACTTCTTCCTCCTCGGCCTCTTCGCCCCCGCCGTCGTCTACCTCTTCCACCGCCTCTTCCCGGAGAAGAAATGGATCCAGCTCATCAACTTCCCCGTCATTTTTGCGGCCAGCGGCTACATTCCTCAGCTGAAGGCCATCAACTACAACTGCTGGTTCATCGTCGGATTCGTCTTCAACTGCTGGGTGTTCAAGCACCACAAGCAGTGGTGGGGCCGCTACGCCTACGTGTTGTCCGCCGCCCTCGATGCCGGAACGAGTTTCATGGGTGTCCTCGCCTTCTTCGCCCTCGGCAACTATAAGATCAACTCCGTCAACTGGTGGGGAGGCGTTGCTGACGACTACTGCCCCCTCGCTAGGTGTCCCACCGAGCCCGGCGCCTACATCCCCACGGGTTGTCCTCAACTCCAGTGACATGGTCGTGTAATTGACTTTTAGTTGTTGTTCCACCAAGAAACTTAAACAAGATTAATTAATTTGTTTGTTGAAAACACAGAAAATTCACCAAAAACATTTCCTATAATCCCTGAGAAATTGAAGGGAAAGGCAATGATATGAATCTCATGAAATTCACACATTCATTACCAGATCAGCTATTCAAAATGATGTGGGTTTAATAGCGCAATCTTTTAGAAATTATAACCTTTGACTCATGACACAGAATTAGACTTGTCAGTAGTCATTTAGCGAGTCTCTACACTGGGTACCTATAACTGTCAAGTTTTGGACTCAAATTGCATTGTTTAGGCCCTCAACCGAGTCTTCGAACAAATTTTACTATTTTTGGTAATGTTCGCTTTATGATATTTTGGATATATCAGATATATACTGGTTAGGATTTATCCTAATTAGCATCCTATTTATTTAATTAGGATGTCTATTAAGATTTTTTTTATAAGATTTCTTTTTTTAGGACTAAATTTTGGCATCATAATTACCTTTTACTAGATCAACCCTACCTAATGATTTTGAGTTATTGTCAAAGATCAGTCTCACTACACTAATTTTTTTTGTCAAATTGATTAAGAAATATTTGAAAGATTATCCTATAAATAAATAATAAAAGATGAATATAATTTTTAAAACTTTATTAAAAATGGATTAAATATCAGGTCATGTTGGGCATGATATCCAAAAATATCAAGCCCAACATGAGCCTGATATCCCAACATATCAGTCCCTTTGATATCATATACCAATTGAATTTTTTTCCCAGGTCATAAGCAAGGTTAAACCCTATATTTAGCTTTTAATTGGCCAACCCTTTCTATATGTGTAAGTTTGGGAAAATCGATGATAAGTTTGGATATGATCGTAGATCAGTCCCAACACACTAATTTTTTTTGTCAAAAGAATAATAATTAATTGAAAGATTACTCTATAAAAAACAACGTGGTCTGATAAAGATAATTAATTGAGAGAATAATAATTAAGCCTGATAAAGATTATTTTAAACTCTTATTTAAAAAGGGATAAATAACAGGCCACGTGTCGGAGTGAAAAATGAAGAATATGAGAGGGTACATGAGAGTTATGGGTTTGAAACAAGAAATGAAGAAGGAAAAATTATATTGGATTTTGCGATAGCATATGACTTTACACTAGCTAATACATTTTTTAAGAAAAAAGAAGAACACTTGGTCACATTCAAAAGTGGGAATAATAAATCGCAAATTGACTTTTTTTATAGTTAGAAATTTTAATTTTCATCGTAGAATTCAAACTTCATAAGTAGAACAAGCTTTGAAAGGGATGCAAAATGGAAAAGCCGTAAAACTAGATGATATCCCAATAAAGTATGGAAGTGCATGCTTAGGGAAACAAGGTATTGAATGACTTATAAAATTATTTAATATGATATTAAAAATAAAAAATGATTAATCAATGGATGGTAAGTACTCTAGTTCCTTTATATAAGAACAAAGGAGATGTATAAAATTGTGCAAACTATAGGGGTATTAAACTAATGAGTCATACCATGAAACTTTAGGAAAGAGTAATAGTAAAAAGATTAAGAAAGGAGACTACGGTGACCGAAAATTAATTTGGGTTCATGCATGGAAGGCCGATAATAGAAGCTATACATCTTATTAGACAATTAATTAAAAAGTATCCAAAGCAAAAGAAAGATTTACACATGGTATTCATTAATTTAGAAAAAGGTTATGATAGGGTCCCAAGAGAAATTATATGGAGAATTCTGAAAAGAGAGACGTTAGCGTAACATATATTGAACTAATTAAGGATATGTACGAAAATGTAATGACCAAAGTGAAGACTTCAGGCGGATTAACTAAAGCATTTCCAATAAGGATAGGGTTACATCAAGGATCAGCTCTGAGTCCCTATCTTTTTACACTAATCATGGACGAACTCACTGGACACATTCAAGATACAGAGTACCATGGTGCTTGTTGTTTGCAATGATATTGTTTTGATAGATGAGACATGTGAAGAATAAATGCTAAACTAGAATTTTGGCCGGAAACATTAGAAATGAAAGATTTTAGACTTAGTAGAGTAAAGACAATATATAAAATTTAAGTTTAGTAATATTAGACGTAATGAGACAATTGTTAAGATAGGAGATGACGAGTTGCCTAAAACTGAGAACTTTAAGTATTTAGGATCATTTTTGCAAAGTGATGGAGGGATTGAAAGAGATGTCTTACATAGAATATAAGCAGGATGGTTGAAATGGAGATTAGCGTTGGGTGTTTTATGTGATTATAAAGTATCTCTAAAACTTAAAGGGAAGTTCTACAAAATGACAATTAGACCTACTATGTTATATGGTGTTGAATATTGGCTATGACTCGGGCACATGAGCAAAAGATGAAAGTTGCAGAGATGAGAATGTTAAGGTGCATATGTGGACATACGAGAATGGACAGAATAAGGAATGAGAGCATTAGAGAGAAAGTCGGAGTTGCATCTATTGAGGAAAAACTTCGAGAGACAAGTTCGAGATAGTACAGACATGTACTTAGACGACCAATAAATGTCCCTATTAGGCGATGTTAAACTATGACAAATTCGCACATTAAACGTGGGAGAGGAAGACCAAAAAAGACTTGGTTGACAACAATAAAACAAGATAAATTTTATTTAAATATAGATGATGATATAATAGGGGACAGAGCCCAATGGTATAGGATTCATATAGTCGATCCCACCTAGTAGGATAAGGCTTGGTTGTTGTTATATCATACCGTGAAACCAACGATATTAGGTTGTTTGAGGGGATCGATGTCACTTTTTCTTAATATTGGAAAAAATATTGTTCTAGGGTAATGGTACAATGTCAGGATGCCTTTTTAGTTTCTCAGACATTTAAAGATCGAATTCTAGCTTTGGCAAATTAACGAACAAGTTTTTTTTAATGAGTGGTTGATCTAAAAACACTGAGCTGATAGGTCGCTCACTACAAGCACTTTCCAATTATCCTAGTAGTTAATGAAAAATTTTCATAGGGTCGGGTCAAACATCCCTAGAATTGTCGATTTAAATTGGATACATTGTGTCAACTAAAAACAATATTGAAAAAAATGAGTTTCCACATATTGGCACCTACATGAGTGTCTCCTATAATAGGCTTAGGGTCAATTCCTAACGGTAAAAAATATATCATATAAAGGATCGCAAAGACAAAATATCCTTATAATTTTCTCATTTTCTAATTTATCTCGCTCAAAAAAAAAAGATTTTGTGTAACAAGTTTTTGATATTCAAGAATCCCAATTAAAAAATAATCACAAAAATCTAAATATTTATCTATCCAGCCATAAGTAGATCAACTACTACGCCTCTGATGCGGAAATAATTGCGCATCTTTCGCATACATGTGTGGCAGCTTAAAATAAATCATATATCAATTCTCTCTCTAAAAATATAAGAAAAGAGAGTCTGTGTATCGATATCCGTCATAAAAGATTCAAATCATAACAAATAAGAAGCTATATGGCTAAGCTCCAGCATAATTATTCTGATATAGCTAACCGTTTTAGGTACTTGAACATTTTTCATTTATTTTGATAATTGATTTAAAAAAATTATGGCGAAAAAAAGTAAGAGACAGACAAAACCTTATTTGACTTAGCGGTCCAAAATGCTTGGCAAACGGTTTCCTTCCATTCCTATCAAATATATAACAAATAAATTTGAGAAGAAGAAAAGTCACATTATGATACGAAAAAGCAAGATTTGACTCGGAATTACTTTGGGGAAGTTAGCTAAAAGTCAATTTGCCTATATGTTTGATTTGGCAAGCCATAACAATCCTATTGATACTTTGGGTTTACGGTAATTTACCAAAGGGCGTAACTAAATATCAGAAATTACCAAAAGACGTATCATGGTTCCTATTTTACCAAAGGGCGCAGGCCTTTATGTGAACTTCCTCTTATACCCCTCCTTCTAACTGCTGTCATTCTCTTTCTCTTTCTCAGCAACAAATTTCGAGACGGCAGCACTTGACTTTTATTTTAAAATAATATATTATGAAATCGACGCTAAAAACGTAAGATAAAAATTAAAAAAATATTTCAGTTAAAAATAGCTCATCCAACCTGATTTAAAAATATAAATAAATAATTTTTATATTTGATTAATAAAAAGTAATATATTAAATAATATTTAATAAATATATTAATATATATATATAATTAAAAAAAACGTATGCTGCAGTAATAAAAAAACGAAAAAAAATTCAAAAAAAATGAATTCAGAAATAAAAAAAAAGTAAAAAAATTCAAAAAAAAAACGAATTTAGAAATAAAAAGAAAACGTAAAAAAAAATTCAAAAAAAAACGAATAAAGAAATAAAAAAAAATGTAAAAAAATTCAAAAAAAAACGTTACAGAAATAAAAAAAAACTGGGCCTGAAATAAAATATTTCAGACCCACGCTGGGCCTGAAATAAAATATTTCAAGCCCACGCTGGGCCTGAAATATTTTTATTTCACGCCCAGCGTGGGCTTGAAATATTTTATTTCAGGCCCACGTTGGGCCTGAAATCATTTGATTCAGGCCCGACGTGAACTCAAATTTTTTTTTATTTTAAAAATATATTAATATATAAAAAAACTTATCAAAATACTTAATTTCAAATTAAAACGCAGAGTCTGAAGTCACGCTAGGAGGGCCTGAACATAGATATGATGTCCATCAGTGGGTTTTGGTCAAAACCCATTGATATTTCTAAACTATTCCTATTTGATTTGTGATATCTAATATATAGATATTTGGACACTTAAAATATCATCTCCTACCTCTAACCTCTCTATTCATATGGAGTTTTCAGAAATCCAGATATGGGAGGTCCATCAGTGGGTTTTGGTCAAAATTCACTGATATTTCTAAACTATTCCTATTTGATTGGTGATATCTAATATATAGATGTTTGGGCACCTAAAACATCATCTCCTACCTCTACCCTCTCTATTCATATGGAGTTTTCAGAAATCCAGATATGAGAGGTCCATCAGTGGGTTTTGGTCAAAACTCACTGATATTTCTAAAATACTCCTATTTGATTGGTGATATCTAATATATAGATGTTTGGACACCTAAAACATCATCTCCTACCTCTACCCTCTCTATTCATATGGAGTTTTCAGAAATCCAGATATGAGAGGTCCATCAGTGGGTTTTGGTCAAAACTCACTGATATTTCTAAACTACTCCTATTTGATTGGTGATATCTAATATATAGATGTTTGGACACCTAAAACATCATCTCCTACCTCTACCATCTCTATTCATATGGAATTTTCAGAAATCCAGATATGGGAGGTCCATCAGTGGGTTTTGGTCAAAACTCACTGATATTTCTAAACTACTCCTATTTGATTGGTGATATCTAATATATAGATGTTTGGACACCTAAAACATCATCTCCTATCTCTACCCTCTCTATTCATATGGAATTTTCAGAAATCCAGATATGGGAGGTCCATCAGTGGGTTTTGGTCAAAACTCACTGATATTTCTAAACTACTCCTATTTGATTGGTGATATCTAATATATAGATGTTTGGACACCTAAAACATCATCTCCTACCTCTACCCTCTCTATTCATATGGAGTTTTCAGAAATTCAGATATGGGAGGTCCATAAGTGAGTTTTGGTCAAAACTCACTGATGGACCTCCCATATCTGGATTTCTGAAAACTCCATATGAATAGAGAGGGTAGAGGTAGGAGATGATGTTTTAGGTGTCCAAACATCTATATATTAGATATCACCAATCAAATAGGAGTAGTTTAGAAATATCAGTGAGTTTTGACCAAAACCCACTGATGGACCTCCCATATCTGGATTTCTGAAAATTCCATATGAATAAAGAGAGTAGAGATAGGAGATGATGTTTTAGGTGTCCAAACATCTATATATTAGATATCACCAATCAAATAGGAGTAGTTTAGAAATATCAGTGAGTTTTGACCAAAACTCACTAATGGACCTCCCATATCTAAATTTCTGAAAACTCCATATGAATAGAGAGGGTAGAGATAGGAGATGATGTTTAGATGTCCAAACATCTATATATTAGATATCACCAATCAAATAGGAGTAGTTTAGAAATATCAGTGAGTTTTGACCAAAACCCCCTGATGGACCCCCCATATCTGGATTTCTGAAAATTCCATATGAATAGAGAGAGTAGAGATAGGAGATGATGTTTTAGGTGTCCAAACATCTATATATTAGATATCACCAATCAAATAGGAGTAGTTTAGAAATATCAGTGAGTTTTGACCAAAACCCATTGATGGACCTCCCATATCTGGATTTCTGAAAACTCCATATGAATAGAGAGGGTAGAGGTAGGAGATGATGTTTTAGGTGCCCAAACATCTATATATTAGATATCACTAATCAAATAGGAGTAGTTTAGAAATATCAGTGAGTTTTGACCAAAACCCACTGATGGACCTCCCATATCTGGATTTTTGAAAACTCCATATGAATAGAGAGGGTAGAGATAGGAGATGATGTTTTAGGTGTCCAAACATCTATATATTAGATATCACCAATCAAACATGAGTAGTTTAGAAATATCAGTGAGTTTTGACCAAAACCTACTGATGGACCTTCCATATCTGCATTTCTGAAAATTCCATATTAATAGAGAGGGTAGAGGTAGGAGATGATGTTTTAGGTGTCCAAACATCTATATATTAGATATCACCAATCAAATAGGAGTAGTTTAGAAATATCAGTGAGTTTTGACCAAAACCCACTGATGGATATCACATCTATGTTCAGGCCCTCCTAGCGTGACTTTAGACCACGCGTTTTAATTTGAAATTAAGTGTTTTGATAGGTTTTTTTATATATTAACATATTTTTAAAATAAAAATTTTTTTGAGTCCATGTCGAGCCTGAATCAAAAGATTTCAGGCCCAACGTGGACCTGAAATAAAATATTTCAGGCCCAGTTTTTTTTTTAATTTCTGCAACGTTTTTTTTTTGAATTTTTTTTACGTTTTTTTTTATTTCTGAATTCGTTTTTTTTTGAATTTTTTACGTTTTTTTATTTCTGAATTTGTGTTTTTTTTTGAATTTTTTTTACTTTTTTTTATTGCTACAGCATACGTTTTTTTTGAATTTTTTATATATATTAATATATTTATTAAATATTATTTATTAAATATGATTTCTGAATTTTATATATATATTAATATATTTTTAAAATAAAAAAAATTTTGAGTTCACGTCGGGCCTGAATCAAAAGATTTCAGGCCCAACGTGGACCTGAAATAAAATATTTGAGGCCCACGCTGGGCCTGAAATAAAAATATTTCAGGCCCAGTGTGGGCCTGAAATAAAATATTTCAGGCCTCGTTTTTTTTTTAATTTCTTCAACGTTTTTTCTTTTGAATTTTTTTTACGTTTTTTTTATTTCTGAATTCGTTTTTTTGAATTTTTTTTACGTTTTTTTTATTTCTGAATTCTTTTTTTTTGAATTTTTTTTACGTTTTTTTATTGCTGTAGCATACGTTTTTTTTTGAATTTTTTATATATATTAATATATATATTAAATATTATTTAATATATTAATTTTTATTATCAAATATAAAAATTATTTATTTATATTTTTAAATCACGTTGGATGAGTTATTTTTAACTGAAATATTTTTTTAATTTTTATTTTACGTTTTTAGCGTCGATTTCATAATATATTATTTTAAAATAAAAGTCACGTGCTGCCGTCTCGAAATTTGTTGCTGAGAGAGAGAAAGAGAAAGACAGCAGTTAGAAGGAGGGGTATAAGAGGAAGTTCACATAAAAACATGCGTCCTTTGGTAAAATAGAAATCATGGTACGCCCTTTGATAATTTCTGATATTTAGGTACGCCCTTTGGTAAAATTGCCATTGGATTTATCTTAAAATGTTAGATCAGATCGTAGACGAATTTCAATCTGGTCCAAAATATCGTCTGTCTCTCCGTTAGCGGTCCAAAATATCGTCTTTCTCTCCGTTAACCTTGTCGTTTGTCTTGTTCCTTTCTAGGAACCGCCTACCTATTTTGGAAATAATTATTGCTCTTTGTCTCTACGTCCTCTAGCAACGTTATTTCCCGCTTCTTTGTCCCTGCGAGGGTGTAACCGAGTTTTTATTGACTTATTAGTGAGGTATGATTCAATTTCTGATGGATATAAATATTATAAGATCATTTAACTAAGATTAAATAAGTCTTAATTATGATTTATATGTTTTCAGAATATGGGAGAGATCATTTAAAAAAAAACGATTAACTAGGTATCCGATAAACTTGGGATGACTAATCCGGTTTATAAAAAATTTTCGATTACCAGAATAAATCGGGAAGTGCTCGCAGTGAGAGGTCTAGAAGCTCAGCGTCTGAGGATTCACATCCCATTTGAAGAATTTTTTTTATAAAATGCACCATAATTGATAATTGAACCGTAGATAGATAACGATTAGTCATACTACCGTTGCATCCCAAAAACATATTTGAAATCATTTTAAAATGCAATATGTGATATATATAATTTATTATTAAATAAAATATATTTCTTTTCATATAAATTATTATCAAAAAAAATGTTGACCAGGTAGCAGACGAACCTGGGGTGACCAGCCCGGTCCCATGGAAGTTTCCCACAGGTCACCAGAGTAAATCGAGAAACGCTCGCAGTAGACGATCTAGAAGTCTAGCGTCCCAGGGTTCGCGCCCCATTTGGAAGAAAAATTCTTACAAAATACACCGTAACTAGATATCGAATCGTAATATCTGAGATAGCGACTAATTACTCTACCGCTGTATCATAGCCCCAAGGGCATATAAATTATTATCAAGTTTATTATCAAGTTAAATAATTTTTATCGTATAAGTTATTGATAGTTTGATAATTTTTCAAATGGCACATCTAAATTTGAGATGTCTAAAAGGTGCTACAATATTTTAAAATGTCCAAAAGATATATCCCTTCTCAGTTTTGCCCCTCTCTATCAAAGTTATAATTTATTCTCTCCTCTTTCTTTTACCTGAAACAATTCTTTTCTTTTCTTTTTGTCATAAATTAAATTAAACTTTTCTCTCTCTTTTATATACAATATATACATGTAATAATCACTGTAGTATTAATTTTTAAAAATCAATATCACAATTTAATTACATTAGCATTGTCGTTGTACTGATTTTTAGAAATTAACATCTTGGTGATACCTCTATAATTAAGTTGTGATTTTTAGAAATTAACATCATGATGGTGCCTCTGTAATTAAGTTGTGGTGTTATTAAGTTGAGATGGATTTTTTAAAAATAATAAAGAATGACAAATTTGAACTCCGAAGCATTGCATAAATCCATAGGAGTTGGAATAAGGTTTAATCGAAGCTCTCTAAGTCCATCAATAACTTTTAACTGAGACTCATTAATAAATCTAAGATATTTAGATTTTTAAAAAGTTAATATGTAATGTAAGGTGGTAGTATAGTAAAGGTATTTATGATATCGATATCAAGTTCTAATATTCCTATGATAAATTATATATATGTGTTAATTGTTTTAAAGTCATAAACTTTAAAAATCAATCACTGCTAATGCTGTCAGGCTGATAGTTTTGGGCATATATGTACTTTGTAGCACTTCAAAATCTTATAGCATTTAGAATAAGTTCTATCGGAGCTCTCTAGGTCTATTAATATGACCGAAAGACTAACTTGAACGTCGGAGTGATCGTGATGGAAAATACCTTGACCATCATTATAACCCTTTTCCTTTGGTCTTTTCTTGTCCAAACTCGAGTGGACCTTCTTATCAATCCTCGTTATTGTTAGGTGATTGAGGACAAATCAGCATCCCCGCCAGTTCGCCAATGGCTTATTCATCAACGTTCCTAGGGTGGATTAAACACCAAGATATATTGGATAAATATTCATACAAGTATTAATTACACCAATCCGTGGGACTAGTCCATCCGTGTTGTAAGAAAGATGGGTTGGGTCGCCAATGAGGACTGACCTGACCTAGGCCCAACCCAAGAATTCAAATGTTAACTCTTGGAGGAAGCAATTATCTTATCCAAGATAACTGTGATGGTGAAGAATAAAAAGGGGTGGTCGTTCCTTCCTTTCCTCGGTTGAAAAAAAAATCAGTACAGTGACTCCATTATTAGGCAGATCAAAAATAACATCAATAAGTATTTGGATTATGGATATTGATCTCTTTCCATTGTGATTAGAATCAGGATCATTGAAGCACTAAACGGAGAAGAAGGTTAGTAAATTAACTATAAAAGATTTGGAGTTTATTTCAATTTTAGAATTGTTGTTTTTTCATCATTGGAATCAGAGCGATACTTAGTTAAATTTCTAATCTTTGTTCGATGCATTTTAAATGCATTAAACATGGTATCAAAGCAACATGTTACTATGGAAAAGTTTTTATGATGCATGAAAAGTTGTATGATGAATGCACTTTTTTTTTATCAAAGCATGTTCGCACTGTTTGAAAGTTTTTTTTTTTTTTTTGATGAAAAATAAATTATGGTTGAAATGCACTGTTTGAAACATAAAAACTTAGAATATTCGAACATAGATGAATCAGTACTCTGTTCAAAAAATTTGTGTGTAATGCATGCTAAAATTATATGTTCGTTCCCATCTGATTGTATGCAACTGTGAAAAAAAAATTTAAATCACTCCGAATATAGAATTGAAAAAATCGTCTATTCTCTTGATTGTATGTGTTCCGGAATAAGTCGACGACGATGCTAGTCACCGGGGATCTGCCCACGTGGAAGTCGATATAGGGGGAGGAACTCCGTGCTCTGTGAGATTAATACGAGCGTTAGGGGACATGCCGGAAGGGGTCCGGCGGAGTCCACTCCGACGCTCAAGTCAGTATATCGATGGAAAGCAAAGGCAGCAAGAAAGAAAAATGTATGTAAGGTTAAGAGAGAGAGCGTAACCCCTTACCGGAGGGGTTGAACTACCTTTTATACTGATGGAGATGGACTTGGCGTCCCCCTCGTTCGGTGCTACATCTCCGTGATTTATGCTGCGTCCTCCCTCTCTTTCGGCGGTTACTGGATATCCTTTAAAATGGTCTAGCCGTTACCACGCTTCGACCCGTTGCGACATTTAAGGGTCGTGATGGCTCCTTATGACGGGGAGGCTTATCCATAAATCTGTGAAAGGAGAGGGGGGGGGGGGGGGGGGGGGAGGACCGTTGCTTGAGGTCAAAGCTACCTTGGACTCCGCTTCCCCGAGGTGAGCTCGGGGCCTTCTGACCCGGGTGAGCGCAGGCGCTAGGATTCTCGAGACGCTCTCGGGACCCAACCTCTCGGGGTGGTCCCGGGATGGGTCTCCTAGCTATCCTTCCAGGGCGTATTCCCCGAGAGGGGTTCTGAGGCTCGGGAAGGAGGTTCACTTCGATCCGACGTGTCATGCTACACAACTTCTTCATCCCTCGTGTCTGCCACGAGCTATTTAACCCTATCATAAATCCCTCCCTTCAAAAGTGTCACGAATGATCAAGAGTGTCACGAATGAGCCTCAAATTTAGATATTTATAAATTGAAAACCCTAGCTCACAAAGTTAAAATGTAGTATAGGAGCCTTAAGTCGTATTTTCCCAAGGACTAGTCAAGTGTGTTTAATTCAAGCTTGAAGTTGTCGTTAAATGTTTTTGGATTTTCGAATAAGGTTGGGGGTTGTTTGTGAATAAGAATGAAATGACAATTTGTAACAAAGTAAACTTAGCTAAAGCAGGAGTTAAACTAGTAGATTGTGGAAACTAAACTTAACCTACTTGGGCATCGAACAATGCAATACGAAATTATGAAATTGAAGGACAAACTAGCATAAAAAACAAGCAAGCAATAAATCTATAGCTAAGTTGCAGAAATTAAATTGAATTCACACACTACAAATTGAATGCTAGAAACTGGGCTAAAATGTGCTGGAAGACTACTTGATCGGTCGACAGACCGATCAGATACAAGTCTGATCGGTCACAACGACCGATCAGATGCTGTCTGGATCGGTCAAACAGACCGATCAGTAGCTGAAATCTGATGGAAACTTGCAACAACTAAGAATTCAATAACGAAAGATTACAGAAATTAAACACCAGAACCTCCCTCAATCCAAGATATTTCTCGCCGTCACACAAGAACCGACTATGAACCCCCTAGCTCGACAAATCAGTAGAGAAATTACTCCCTGGATCAGTTATCAGCAGATCAATGCTGTCGCTGAAATACTCTTCCAATCTCCTCCTTCTCGATCAGCCGGATTGCGGATGTGACTCAGAAACCTTCAAACCCCCTTCAGAGAACCCCTCTGAATGATCCGCCAGCTCCAATTGACGAAGATCAGCGATCGAATAGTAGCAGATTAGAGAAGCAGAGCTTCGGTTGAAACCCTCACCTGGGCCCTTCCAGCGACGAGGTTGCCTTAGAACTTCACCGGAATCCTTCCTCTATGACTCGAGATCTTGAGATGAGTTTTATCTAGTGTGGCCGCATGCGATCGAAGAAGAAGAAGCGATGAAGAACTGGAAAACAGAAGCTGAATCGCGATGACGACAAGCTTAGATTTGAGGAGGAGTCTGTTTTATTAGTTAGCAATGAACGACTGTGATCATTCTGGTCTCATCCGACGGTTGGATCATCTCAGATCTGAACCAAACTTCCCAGATCTCAATCAATGGCTCTGATCTACTTCTCCTTAGCTTGGATCAATCAGATCTGCAACGGATGACTCAGATCTTCCTTTCTTTTGAATGGATGGTTGAAACTCCCCTTAAGCTTGATCTGACGGTCAGATGGACTCTGATTTGGTTCAAAGCTTCAGATCTTGATCTATGAACTTGATTAACTCTACCTTGGGCTCGGATTGATCAAAAGCTGACAGATGGCTCATATCTCACCGTTTCTTGATTGGACGACCCATATTAATCCAATGCTTGATCATTTTGATCCGGATCCAATTCTGGTTCAAGTTTAATCCAATCTGATCTAGGTCCATGATCATTTGAAGCCTACAAAATTAGATTCAAATTTAAGTGCCAAAATATCTCAAATATGGAAAGAATTGTATCCAAAGCCAAAATAGAGACAATTCATGAAACCTAATGTAAATACAAACTTAAGCATATAAAAAGGGATCAAAACATGGATTTGAAAGCCTAAATTGATCAACAAAATGTTAGTTATCAACTCCCCCACACTTGCTCTTGGGCATCTCGCACAACTAACTAATCATGTACCCTTAGATAATTCTCAATCATAGTTAGAAGCAATTGAAAGGAAATTACCTAGGGTTGTCAATCCTCAAAAATCTAAACTCAATGGACTAGTACCTTGTCCTTAAGTCAACAACTTAGTATACTTCATCCTTTATGACTCATTTAGATGAACTAAACACACAAACCTCTCAAGGGAAATTTTAAGGTGGCTCTCTTCCTAAGTTCTATGTTTTGATGAAAATGGAGCTCACTCAAACACAATCATGGTTCTTGCACTACCATAAGTTTGCTTATGCTCTACTCTCCACCATCATTCTTGATTTGGATCTACACCTACAAAAGCTTATTCAAACAAGTTTAGGAGACATGTATTGATAAGAATGAAATAGAAGTTTAGAGAATGGAAAGGTTAAGGAAAGTGGAAGGCTTGGATACTCAAAAATGTATCTAAATGAACTTTGCCCCTTTGATGGTCCTCTAAATTAAATCAGAACTAAGGTGAGTAGGAATCAGTTGATTTGGATGAGAAACATGACTGAATTCAGTGTTCTGTTCTGTGCCAACTCTGCTGATCGGTCAACAGACCAATCAGGCTTTCCCTGATCATTCTGGCAATCTGCTAATCGGACCGAGTTCCTACTGATCGGTCTGAGTGACCGATTAGACACCTCCCTGATCGGTCTGGAGATCGATCAGGGCACCAACAGAAGCTAAAACTGAGTAGAGTCTGAAATTGAACTGCCGAGGCTCACTTCTCTTCAATCAATACTACATCTGAAATCCAACTAACTCCATGTTCTCATCTTCCAATTCAGAAATCTAACCATCACTTACTTCCACTTCATATTTCTTTTCTCTTTTTTTTTTCTCAGCTGCTTTTCTTTTTTTTCCTGCAGCAAATTTTCTCTTCTTTTTTTTTCCTGCTTCCATTTTTTTTTTCAAATCCTTACAATGGCTAGCTGAACTCATGGAATATGAAATGTTCAACAATTTCAGAACTTTTTAACTTGTTTCAAATGAATGTTATCATCCTTTGTTCACTACTTGATACTTGATTCAATGGAACTTTTCAACTTGTTTCAAATTCATAACTTGAACTTTTAAGGATGCTTTCACTTTCTAACTTTTTTTTCTTTGCTCTTCAGATCACATCTCACGTTTTTTTTCTTTTTCTTTTCTTTTGCAACTGAGCTGATGGATGTGTTTGCAACTCACTCTTGATACACCACTTCCATTACATCAATTGATCTCTATTCCAATCTCTTTTCCACTTAACACTTCATTTATTCTTCTTCCTAATAGTTTTTTTTCTTCATATGTGCAGCTTACTGACCAGAGATTCCAATCAACATTGGCATCTAAAAACAAGCTTCAATATACATCATTTCTTACCAAAAATTTCAAAACACTCGCCACCTCCCCCACACTTAAACTTTTGTCCGTCTCGGGCAAAGTAGCATCAAGAAACACTCCCAATCAACCAAGTCCATGGAGAATATGGGTATAAACAGAAATATAGGGAAAAGAAAATAGAATATAGAGAAGATCAATAAGCAATGTTGCAAAAATTGATATGAGAAAACAAACAAAGTGATTCACCTCTATAAATGTGGTTTAATCATAGAAATATAGTTTTGAAAGAACCTAAGCAAGTTCTAGAGTACAATCATATGTGTGTATCTCAAAAATAAGGCCAAGTCCTCACTAGGTAAAAAGAATTCATCTCAAGTCATCAATCTAGAGTCCATAACTAAGTAGTACTCAAACATCCAAGAATTTTCATCTATTGGCTCAAATCCTAAGTTTTAACAACCAAATTTAATTCACTTTCAAAGGACTCTAAAATGATATTAAGAAAATCTAGAAAGATACATTTATTCCAACTCATGCATGAAACAAAATGCCAAAAGGGATAAAATGGTATCTACAATGACTCTTTATTCATTCTACACTACCTAAGCATTTATTATCAAGAACTCATTGAAAAAGAAAAATTTACTTCTAGAAAATATAAAAATGGTATATACAATGAAATAAGAGTGTAAGAAAGAACAAACTCCCCTTCAAGTTGTGTAGATAGCACGGATCATCCATCTTGGGAGAACTATCCTCACGTGATCAATCTCATAGTGCACAACTTTCTCCCTTGTCAATTTCGCATAAGTATGTTCCGGTGGTCGGAGATGATTAAGGTGCAAAATCCATTCTTGGGGTGAATTGCTACGAATTAAAGTAAACTCAACCCCTCCCACTATATACTCTTTGGAAGTCCTTCTAGGAGGTTGGAGGCTATTTAGTTGGAGCACCCATTCAAGAAGCCGACGACTCCCTGCAAAACCATGAAACAAAAATACCTCCCGCATGCATGCAGGGTAAGAAAGAAATGAAATACAAACAATCTCTACATAGAATGTATCAAGAAATTCATCACATCCAATAAAATCAATCTTAGGTACTTCTATGAATTTTTCACAATCAATCTCTATATAGGATGTATCAAGAAATGCATCAATTCCAACAAAATCAACCTTAGGTACCTCTATGAATTTTTCACAATCAGTCTCTACGTAGGATGTATCAAAAATGCATCACATCCAATAAAATCAACAGTGGGTACCTCTATGAATTTTTCTAAAAAATTAGGAGAAATACTTACCTTGTCGTGCTGAAAAATACCTGAAGGTTCCACAAGGGTAGATGTTACTATAACCTCCTCCTGGTAGGTAAAGGCTCCACCTCAGGTTCAGGTTCTAGTGGACATTCAACTAAAAGAGGTGATTCTTGGGACCTTGCTTCCACCATGCAAGTCCCTACACTTTCTGGCAAATAAGCATACTCTAAATGTTCTGGCAATGGTTTCAACTCTAACTGTGACTACTCAGTAGGTATGGGTGGTCCCTAGGGCTCAGTGCAATCCCCTACACTCTTATACCTATCCTCTGAATCTCCTGACATCTCAATCAATATAAGTGATCCCTGGGGCTCAGTGCAATCTCCTACACCTGTAGAATCATCTGCAACTGAAAATGAATCAGATACAACCTTCAAATCTTCAGCCTCTGTAGGTAATACCTTCTCTGCCTCATCTGAACTAGAATATCCTCTCTGAATATCAAGTGAAACTTTTTCAGCAAATAACTCTGCCTCAACAACCTCATCTAAAATACCCATGCTAATGATAGAAGGATCCTCTCTAGGGTGCTGTGGGAAGGGTAAAGGGACCCTTGGTTCCTCCACTTGAGCTGAAATTTTCGAAAATGAGTCTTGAGCAGGGATTCCGGTAGGTATAGCTGCTGTAGGTGCCCTGATTTTGCTGATTTCTTCTTCTTCTTCCACCAAAATTGCAAGATCAATTGAAGAAGGATTTAGGCTTGAACTAGGGTCACAATCAACTGGTATAGAAGCCATTTTGGGGCTGTTCTGAAATGAAAAATAAGTTGCTGGAATTTCTTCAGAAAAATCAGCCCTTTGAGAATTTAAACATGAAACCACTTCCCCACTCCTCAAAGTTATTGCACAATCATTTCCCTTAGGATTAGGAGTTGCTTGAGAAGGTAATTGTCGCGATCTTTGGGCTTGCATTTGATTCATTCCACTAGCTATTTGTCCAATGTATCTTTCATTATTTTGAAGAGTGGACTCATTCTTTTGTTACCTTTGTTGTTGTAAAATTTGCTGTTGTTGAAGAATTTGTTGCAACATCTCCTCAAGCCTTTGTTGGTGTTCATTAAGCTCACTAGAGTCCTCAAAGTCTCCTTGATTGGCATAGGACTCTTGTTGGTCTTGAAATGTAACATTAGGTTGCTGAAAATCATAAGTAGGCTGTGAATTCTGAATATTCTGTTATTGGGGTTGATAAAATGATTGATTGGATTGTTGAATTGCTGAAAATTGGCTTGAGAAGTAGGTTGAAATTGGTAAAAATTATTATTCTGAAAATTCTGATGTTGGGGCTGAAAATTCTGCTGGTATGGTTGGAAAGATTGCTGTGAAGATTGAAAACCTTGCTGATCATAATGAAATTGTTGTTGAAAATCTTGATAAACTTGCTGGTTTTGATGAAATGGTTGCTGAAGAAATGGTTGCTAAAAATTCTGGAATTTTTGCTGAAACTGCTGTTCTAGCTGATTCCAAGGTTGGTTTTGCTGAAATTGTTGATTAGATTGCTGGAAACCTTGCCGAAATTGCGAATAGGGTTGCTGAAAATTCTGAAAATGCTGCTGACAATTCTGAAAATACTGATATTCTGCCATGGACTGCTTGAATGAGTTGGAATATTTTTCAATAGCTTCTGAAACTCTTCCTTGATTTCTCCTAGCTCTGAATGTTCTCTCTATCTTAGGATCAAACTCCTCAAGATCACTACCTGCAGTCCTGGTCATAAAACAAACAAAATGACAGCAAATGTATATAGAAAGATCAAACAAATGAAATAGACTCAATGAATATGAAAATATGAAAATAAATACAAGCTCAAATCAAACAAACTCAACTAGTGTTCCCCAGCAACGACGCCAAAAATTTGATGAACCTAATAATCAAGAGTGTCACGAATGAGCCTCAAATTTAGATATTTATAAATTAAAAACCCTAGCTCACAAAGTTAAAATGTAGTATAGGGGCCTCAAGTCGTATTTTTCCAAGGACTAGTCAAGTGTATTTAATTCAAGCTTGAAGTTGTCGTTAAATGTTTTTGGGTTTTCGAATAAGGTTGGGGTTGTTTGTGAATAAGAATGAAATGACAATTTGTAACAAAGTAGACTTAGCTAAAGCAGGAGTTAAACTAGTAGATTGTGGAAACTAAACTTAACCTACTTGGGCATTGAACAATGCAATACGAAATTATGAAATTGAAGGACAAACTAGCATAAAAAACAAGCAAGCAATAAATCTATAGTTAAGTTGCAGAAATTAAATTGAATTCACACACTACAAATTGAATACTAGAAACTAGGCTAAAATGTGCTAGAATACTACCTGATCGGTCGACAGACCGATCAGATACAAGTCTGATCGGTCACAACGACCAATCAGATGCTGTCTAGATCGGTCAAACAGACCAATCAGTAGCTAAAATCTGATGGAAACTTGCGACAACTAAGAATTCAATAACGAAAGATTACAGAAATTGAACACCAGAACCTCCCTCAATCCAAGATCATTCTCGCCGTCACACAAGAATCGACTATGAACCCCCTGTTGGGTTCTCCCGGCACCAAATCATAAAAACGCAGTGGAAACAAGAACCCACGAGCGATCCATGCGAAAGAAAACTCGTACAATGTTCATCTATCTAATAGATTTATCTACAGTGTATACCTTTAGAGCGTGCCCTTTGCTTATCCCGCTCATCCAAGGTGCGCTGGATCTCTTGCACGTTCAAATGTCCGTGCCTCTACTCGTATCCACACGGACACAATCTCTCAACTTCGGGAGAGCTACCTTAGTTGTGCTAGCAACTTGAGGTAGCTCGCAGAACACCAAGAACCTACAATAGAGTTTCGGCCAAAAGAGGAAGATGAGGGAGGGAAGAAGAAAGGGTAGAAGGAGTGGAAGAAGAAGAAGGCATCCAAAGTCACAAGACCCTCTTTTATACTCATCCCATGAATATGAAGAGGTTTGTGTCTCTTTGGCTTCCAATAAAGAGCACATCTTTTCATGTGGCTCTTTATCATTTCCCATGCAAGAAAAGAATCTTTTCTTTTCCCTTCATTAAACACTTTAATGAATCTCCCTTTAATCCCGACCGGGCCCCTCGGTCTTCCGACCGGTCTCCCGACCAAGTCTACCGAGTGCCGAGCTCCCGACCCAGTCTGCCGAGCTCTGACCCAGTCTGCCGAGTGCCGACCCAGTCTGCCGAGTGCCGACTCAGTCTGCCGAGCAGATCTCCCGATCTGACTTCCCGAGTTCCCAACTCGGGCTCGGACTTCCCGAGTTCCCAACTCGGGCTCGGACTTCCCGATCAGACTTCTCGAGTTCCCAACTCGGGCTCGGACTTCCCGAGTTCCCAACTCAGGCTCAGACTTCCCGAGTTCCTAACTCGGGCTCCCTAACTGACCTCCCGAGTTCCCACTCGGGCTCAGGTCTCCCGAGTTCCCAACTCGGGCTCCGGAAGCATCATATCCTTAGTGTGTGACCCAATAGGTTCTCGTGACGTTGGTAATGCACCTAAACCCTTTAGACACATAAGAAATGAGCGGCATCTAGCAATGCATCATTGCTACCCAAGTAACAAGAAAAGTCGAGATCCGACTAAACCTCCGTGACTATGATAGTGTATGACCTTGTCCTTCTATCCTTGATATCTAGATTGACCAATGAGGCATAGACCGTGTTATCCTCAATCAATCTATGTGTTTCTTGATCTCCGAGTAGACTCACTCAAACAAATGAGCTCAATATCTCATATTGACTCATTTGAGCATGACCATGCGTTTCAGTAGTCCTACTCGATCAGGGGGCCCACAGATATCACTCCCGTCATATGGGAGGGATATATCCCATCTACATCACTCACATCCCTCCGCATAATTCATTACATACTCAGTGATCGCCTTTATAGTCCACCCTATTACGGGTGACGTTTAACGATACCAAAGTACATAACTCCTTATGTAGGGAACCGTAGTGACTTCAGGTCTAAGGACTATTCATACTAATAATCACATGAGAAAGTTTATGACACTCATATGACACTCTATGAAACTTTCTCATAGCGGGTCAATTCAGTACACATTCTCTAATGTATACCCATGTGTCAATTTGATATCACATATCCATGACTTGTGAGCTCAAGTCATCAATTGACCTACATGCTAGTCTCCATGCATTAATATTGTCCCTGAATATTAATGCTTGACTAGGAATAATTTAGTGTAGTGTTCTCTACATTATCTCACTATCGATTCAACCAATCAATATAATGTAGATAATAACCTACTACACAAGGACATTATTATACTTAGTCATTTGACACAAATACAAAGTAAGTATAATAACTATGCCTTTATTAATGATAGAATATGATACAAAATGTCCCTAGTCAATCATCACATAATTGTCTCTAGGGCTCCTACTAACACCCCCTAGCTCGACAAATCAGTAGAGAAATTACTCCCCGGATCAGTTATCAGCAGATCAATGCTGTCGCTGAAATACTCTTCTGATCTCCTCCTTCTCGATCAGCCGGATTGCGGATGTGACTCAGAAACCTTCAGACCCCTTCAGAGAACCCCTCTGAATGATCTGGCAACTCCAATTGACGAAGATCGGCGATCGAACAGTAGCAGATCAGAGAAGCAGAGCTTTAGCTGAAACCCTCACCCGGGCCCTTCCAGCGACGAGATTGCCTTCGAACTTCACCAGAATCCTTCCTCTATGACTCGAGATCTTGAGATGAGTTTTATCTGGTGTGGCCGCATGTGATCGAAGAAGATGAAGTGATGAAGAACTGGAAAACAGAAGCTGAATCGCGACGATGACAAGCTCAGATCTGAGGAGGAGTCTGTTTTATTAGTTAGCAATGAACGGCTGTGATCATTCTGGTCTCATCCGACAGTTGGATCATCTCAGATCTAAACCAAACTTCCCAGATCTCCATCAATGGCTCTGATCTACTTCTCCTTAGCTTGAATCAATCAGATCTGTAACGGATGGCTCAGATCTTCCTTTCTTTTGAATGGATGGTTGAAACTCCCCTTAGGCTTGATCCGACGGTCAGATGGACTCTGATTTGGTTCAAAGCTTCAGATCTTGATCTATGAACTTGATTAACTCTACCTTGGGCTCGGATTGATCAGAAGCTGACAGATGGCTCAGATTTCACCGTTTCTTGATTGGACGACCCATATTAATCCAATGCTTGATCATTTTGATCCGGATCCAATTCTGGTTCAAGTTTGATCCAATCTGATCTAGGTCCATGATCATTTGAAGCCTACAAAATTAGATTCAAATTTAAGTGCCAAAATATCTCAAATATGGAAAGAATTGTATCCAAAGCCAAAATAGAGACAATTCATGAAACCTAATGTAAATGCAAACTTAAGCATATAAAAAGGGATCAAAACATGGATTTGAAAGCCTAAATTGATCAACAAAATGGTAGTTATCAGAGGGGCAGCCGTACGAGTCTCGGCTAGCCCACTAACCACTCTTCGGGAGACCCTTCTGAAGGTACAAGTTACTGTTGCATTGGCCATTCTTTTGCATACTCTCTGATTCCTTGATGTAATGGTAGGCGACCGAGGATTGCCTCACCGTCGGTAGAGGTTTATACTCATGGCCTCAGGTCGAAGTCTTAACCTGCCGGGCCTTCAGAGCAGAGGTCGCGGCTGACCACGAGCATTGAGCAGGGCTCATGCAAGCGGGGGTCAGCAGATCACCTTGTGCTATGGTGGGGCATCTACTAGACACCTTGTAGGACAAAGATCTGGTTCTTCAAAATTCTCATCACCGAGAAGGTCTGGCATCCGAGAAAGTGGTGGTTGTTACTCAGGACTTGCTCCGAGTGACGCAAGAGAGGGACCAGCTCCAGATGAGGGAGAAGAAGTTATTGGATGACATT
Source organism: Boesenbergia rotunda (assembly GCA_024364735.1). NCBI lineage: Eukaryota > Viridiplantae > Streptophyta > Magnoliopsida > Zingiberales > Zingiberaceae > Boesenbergia > Boesenbergia rotunda. Next base: position 165,463 of record JAGFNQ010003665.1, read on the forward strand.
CGACACATGGTAGCCTTAACCGAGAGGTTAAACGCTTGCGTTTAGGATCAGGTGGAGTAGCTCAGTTAGAAGGAGTCTGATCATATGATGGTCGCTGACCGCGCGTGTACCCTGGAGGATGAGCTGGCTCAGGCTCGGTCGGACGAGCGAGCCGCGCTGGAGAGGCTCAGAGAGACCTTAGCCGAGCAAACCGAGATGTCTGCCGAGCTGGGATGGCTGATAAGTACCATTTTATTGATTATTTTAATTGCTAAAATCCAAGTTTGACCCATATTTTACTTGCTTAATTGTGAATTTACCTTAGGTTTTAGAACTTACTTCTATTTTGGACTTAATTACAAATCTGCACATATTTGGATTATTTGGCCACTAAATTTTTGATCTATTTTTGTAGGCATGAAAGGTTCATGGACCTAGGGCATACTGGGTCAAACTTGAGTCGAAAGTGGACCCGGATCGAGTTATCAAGCTTCAGATTAATCTGGGCCGTCCGATTCAAGAGCGGCTAGATCTGAGCCATCTGGGACCATCTGAAGCCATCCAAGCTAGGGTTAGGGCTGATCAAGCACTCTGATCAAGATCTGAAGGTTTCATCCCAATCAGAGCTCATTCAACCGTTGGATCAAGCTCAGAGGGTTCTAGATCGTCCATTCAAAGATTAGGTTGATCTGGACCATCCATTGCAAATCTGGAGGATTCGAGCTACCACGAGGCAGATTCTGACCCCTGATCATCATCATCAAAGTTTGGATTAAATCAGAGCAAGCTCAGCCGTTGGATTTCCTCAAATCAATCTGGGCCGTCCATTCTTATGTACTTAAGCAAATTTTCCACAGCCTTCAGCCTTGTCACGTCTCCGCCGCACTGTTCTTCCTCTTTGCATTTGTTCTTCATCTTTTTAGCTGTTTCTTCAATCCAAGGGGCGCGACCACCTCATCTCTTCATTTAGATCAAGTCGAGGTCACTGGGGAGAGCAATCCGTGGAGGTTTCAGCTCGGAATTGGGCAAGAACAGAGCTGAGTGAGGGTTTCCTCAGCTCTGTATTTGGTTGCTTCGATTTCGGTTTTGTCCAGTTCTACATCAGTCCAAGCTATTTGGAGGGGTTCTCGGATAAGCTTTGATCATTCCCGCACCTTCATTTCAATCAGACAAGGCTGAATTGAAGAAATCGATTGGGTTTTCCCTCTTGAACAAAGTTTGAGCTGAAATGGATAGCAGATTCAGTTCCCCAGTGAATTGCTGAGCTTAGGGGTTCGAGGCCAGCCCTTGCGTGACGAACAAGGAGACCTTGAGCTAATGGAGTGATTGGGGTTTAGGTTTCGTATTGTATTTCAGTTATTTAGCTGCAATTTCAATTCTGTCGTCACTTCATTTCTGAATTTTATTCTAGCTACTGTAATTTTCTTGTATGGATTGTTTCTTTCTCAATTCGAGGCTCATCCTTGAGTGACAGCAAGGGTTTCTTGAGTTGAGATGAGAGATTTAGTTTACTTAGTCAATTTCCATTGTGTTAGTTGTAATTTTCGATTCCTGCTTCTAGTTCTGTTTTTGTTTTTCGTATCAGCCACTTAGTTTCAACTTCCTGAATTGTTTCAGCTTAATTTAGGTTTTAACTCTTCAAGGTCAGTAGCTAGATAACTTGGTTACTTAACACTTCACTTAAATTCGGCTGTTTTTGCAATTTAATTGCTGCGTATCAATTTTGCACCCCTGTTTTCTGCTGCGTATCAGCCCCTTCCTTTTGCGTATCAGCCTGATAGTTGCGTACCAATTTGTAGTGTAGTGTTTCTGCATTTTATATTAATTAGCTTAGACTTTCTGCAATCTTATTTGAATATTAGTTTGGAGTATTCGATTCCAATTTGCTTTGTTGTTTTGCGTTTAGTGGCTGATTGCATTCCTGAATTCTGTTTTCCATTTGTGTGAATTCCTGCATTCGATTTCTGAAATCTGCATTCATTCCTGTTTAAGTTTGTGCTGAGTTAAAATTAGTTGTTTACAATAGCATGATTCAATTGCAATAAGCCTTCTGTGAATTAGTCTTTATATGCTTGCAAAATGTTGGATCGTTTCTGAAACCTAAGAATTTTGTATCAAGTTAACTGGGCAGTGCTTGCATTCGGATTGTGTCTGAATTGCCATCACCATTCCTGCAAATCAACTTCAATTCTGAACACTTGCTTCAGTTCGGTTATCTGAGATTATAATCTTCATTTCTGCAAGTTTATTCCAGTTCTGAGATCGTGATCCATTTTTGATTGCTTCCAAAATTTAGTGCCATTGCCTTCTGTTTTCAGTTTCCAATTTTTGCACATTCTTTGTTTCTGAACTCAGTTTCATGACCGACAGTTTAAGTTGTTAGTTTCTGTCTTTGTATCAAGCAAAGATTTATCATGGATTGGTGTCAAGTAAACTCAGTTTTAGTTAATTGCTGCATTTGATCAAATGCTGAGTCAGCATCAGTTTTTGCATAGCAGCCCTTGTATCCTGTTCTGAAATCTTTGTATCATTGTATCAACTGATTGCTGAATTTTCAATTCTGCAGCTAAGTCTCCATTTCTGCAATTCAATTTCAATTCTGCAACTCAAGTTATTTCTGCGATTTTTAGTTGTAGTTGCTGAACTTGTATCCTGCAACTCAAGTTCAAACTCCATTGCATTTGAAATCAAGTCCTTGTATTAGTTTCAAGTGAAAGTCAGCTGCTGTGTGCTTTATTGTTTCGGATTTGTGTTGCATTTAAAAATCAGATTCGCTTTCTAAAAATTAGTTAAGTGCTTTAGTTGAGTAAGGGGTCTTTTGGGTTGAGTTATAACTTGCTATCACTTGTTTGATTCATTGAGTTGAGTTCTCTCCTTTTCATTGCGATTTCGTTTCCAATTGCAACCAAAACCCAAATAGTTATTTGAAACCCAAAAATATCAACGACACATAAATACAAGCACGAATCAAACCATCTCAACTAGTCCCGAGGAAAAATACGACCTGTGGCCCCTTTACTATGTTTTCATATTTTGATTGCAAAAAGGGTTTCCAGCTTTTTATAACATATTTAAATTTGGAGGACCCACACATTTCGTGACAGCCTATTTTGGGTCCATCAATGGCTGAGGCGCTCCTATGAGGCTGCTGAGGCCGAACTCCTTGCTCTTCGAGTTACGAAGGCTTCTAGATCTGAGGAGGCTGAAGCAGGCTTCAAGGCGAAGTTTTTGGAGTCGGATGAATTCCGGGCTATCGTGGCCAACCAGGTATTGAAGCTCCTGCAGCAGGGCCTCCATGGGGCAATCGATCAGTTGAAGAAGGATCAGCTCCTACCTCCCGATACTGACCCACGTCTGTAACTGTTGGTCGAGTTAGAGAAGGGACTCTCTCTTGAGGACTTGAGCTTGTAGGACCCTAGGTAGGGGGCCGGGCCCTTTTGTAACAATTTTGAATTAGTGTGATCATCTTTACTATTTCTTGTGTATGTGTCGGTGTCTTGCTCGATGTGTCTCGTGCCTTCGTATTGCGGATTTGATGAATCGGAAGGTATTTGTTCGTTTCGAGGATGATCCTGGGTATGGGTCCCCTAGGATGATTCACAAGTCATAGCGCCCTGCCTGCATTTATGTCCAAGGTGGGCCCCTGTTGATCTTCCCTTCTGGCGACTGCGGGTGGCTCCCAAACCGTCACCTCCGCATCCTCCGCGATCTTATTGAATAAGCTCACAAAGGGTAGCGGTTCCTAGGCATCTGTTGCTGTTCTTGCATCATTCCTACATTAACTGCACGGAGAGGCAGTGATCAATATAAATAGGGGGAGAGGGGTGCACCATCTCCTTCATCCCTTCCACATTCTTTCTTCCTCCTGGTGTAATGCCAACATTCTTCTTGCCCCCTGTGGCCATAGTTGTTGATGCCGGAGTTGGGGGAGTGTTCCTGGCCGGAGAGCCTCGCAGAGGGGGAAGCCTTTGTTTCACCATTTTTGCTGGGGAGCATGGTGGAGATGATGTCCAGGGTCTCGCTGAAGATCCTGGAGGATGTGGGACTCTCGGGTTATCTGAAGAGTCCAGAAAAGACATTACATGGACCTCTAGGGAGCATGGAGGAGATGGTTCATCCTGCTGATCACCTCCCCCTGTTCGGCCCGTGGCGGTGCGCAAGCAAACACTATCCTTCTCGTTTTCCTCGTGTTTTGGGCGGAGGATGGTGTTTGTGGGATACGCCGTCATCAAGAGCGGAGGGGTTATAGCTACGTCTTTCTTTCTCTTTCTTCTTTTCATTGATCCTGTATCCGGAGAGAAATTGCAGTTACTGCTTTCTCTCGTTAGGGCAATTCTTCTTTGCGTCTTTACACAACCCGGAGAGAAATTACCGTTGTTGTTCCCCTCCTCTTCCTTCTGAATGTTGTATCGGACACATCTTTACAGGAAGAGGTGGCCAGGGTTTTCAGATGGGGTCATGCTACCCATGTGTTACCTTAGGTGTCCTCCTCTGTTACGAACTACTAGGATAGAGTACCCGGAAGGTGGCAAGAGATTCATGGATCACGTCAACAGACCCTTGCGCACCACATACCTAGAAAGTGGCTCCGAGCCTAACGATCCTGCAGAAATGACGCTGCAGGAATGACCCCTGCGCACCGCATTCCAATTGTATCTTGATAATTCTCTGAGATGTTGATTTCCTAGTATTTTTCATATAAATAAAGCAATATTTTTGTTACCGCGTGTATGTGTATGGCTGGATTATTCTTTTGAACGTTTCGCTTGTATTCCTTTGGTCGGATATGTTGCTCCCGCAACGCCTACCTGTCCCGGACGCTCAGGAGACCCTAAGGCATCCTGGTTGTGTCCTTGGTGGGGAGTTTGTAGCAACCCAGACCAAGCCTAAGTACCCCGGGCGTCGGCTGTACCGCGAGGTATTAGAGTTTTGGGTACTTGGTCAGGCGTCTACATCCCAAACCAAGCCTAAATACCCCGGGCATCGGCTGCACCGCTAGGTATTATGGTTTTGGGTACTTGGTCGGGCGTGTACATCCCAGACCAAGCCTAAGTACCCTGAGCATCGGGTGCACTGTGAGGTATTAGGGTTTTGGGTACATGGTCGGGCGTGTACATCACACACCAAGCCTAAGTACCCCGGGCATCGACTGCACCGCGAGGTATTAGGGTTTTAGGTACTTGGTTGGGCGTATACATCCCAGATCAAGCCTAAGTAACCCGGGCATCGGCTGCATCGCGAGGTATTAGGGTTTTGAATACTTGGTCGGGTCTGTATATCCTAGACCAAGCCTAAGTACCACGGGCATCGGCTGCACCTCGAGGTATTAGGGTTTTGGATATTTGGTCGGGCGTGTATATCCCAGACCAAGCCTAAGTACCCCCGGGCATCGGCTGCACCATGAGGTATTAGGGTTTTGAGTACTTGATCGGGCGTGTACATCCCAGACCAAGCCTAAGTATCCCGGGCATTAGCTGCACCGCGAGGCATTAGGGTTTTGGGTACTTGGTCGGATGTGTACATCCCAGACCAAGCCTAAGTACCCCAGGCATCGGCTGCACCGTGAGGTATTAGGGTTTTGGATACTTGGTTGGCGTGTATATCCCAGACCAAGCCTAAGTACCCCGAGCATCAGCTGTACCGTGAGATATTAGGATTTTGGGTACTTGGTCGGGCGTGTACATCTCAGACCAAGCCTAAGTTCCCCGGGCATCGGCTGCATCGCGAGGTATTAGAGTTTTGGGTACTTGGTCGGGCGTGTACATCCCAGACCAAGCCTAAGTACCCCGGGCATCGGCTGCTCCGAGAGGTATTAGGGTTTTGGGTACTTGGTCGGGCGTGTACATCCCAGACCAAGCCTAAGTACCCCGGGCATCGGCTGCACCGCGAAGTATTATGGTTTTGGGTACTTGGTCGGGCGTATACATCCCAGACCAAGCCTAAGTACCCCGGGCATCGGCTGCAACGCGAGGTATTAGGGTTTTGGGTACTTGGTCGTGCGTGTACATCCCAGACTAGCCTAAGTACCTCGGGCATCGGCTGCACCGCGAGGTATTAGGGTTTTGGATACTTGGTCGGGCGTGTATATCTTAGACCAAGCCTAAGTACCCCGGGCATAACTGCACCGCGAGGTATTAGGGTTTTGGGTACTTGGTCGGGCATGTACATCCCAGACGAAGCCTAAGTACCCCGAGCGTCGGCTACACCGCGAGGTATTAGGGTTTTGGGTACTTGGTCGGGCGTGTACATCCCAGATCAAGCTTATGTAACCCAGGCATCGGTTGCACCGTGAGGTATTAGGGTTTTGGGTACTTTGTCGGGCGTGTACATCCCAGACCAAGCTTAGGTACTCCGGGCATCGGCTGCACCGCAAAGTATTAGGGTTTTGGATACTTGGTCGAGTGTGTACATCCCAGACCAAGCCTAAGTACCCTGGGCATCGACTGCACCGCGAGGTATTAGGGTATTGGGTACTTGGTTAGGCGTGTACACCCCATACCAAGCCTAAGTACCCTGGGCGTCGGCTGCACCGCGAGATATTAGGGTTTTGGGTACTTGGTTAGGCGTGTACATCCCAAACCCAGCCTAAGTATCCCGGGCATCGGCTGCACCGCGAGGTATTAGAGTTTTGGGTACTTGGTCGGGCGTGTACATCCCAGACCAAGCCTAAGTACCTCGGGCATCGGCTGCACCGCGAGGTATTTGTAGCGACCCGCCTTCTTACTACCTTAGACGGATCGTTACTCCTCACTATTTCTCTACTTTTGATATATGATAAAAATGCGGAAATCTTTTTTTTTTCTTTTAATTCTGCTAACGATTACGTTCTAGCTTAAGCAATCATGTATAATAATACCATGTCATACTCTCTTCTCAATCCTATAGCCAATGCCTATTGAAAACAGCCTTACCCTTCACAAACTGCCCGTACCAGTCGACTGATGACGTCATCAGTCGACTGATACTGCTATGAGCAGTTTTACAGGTTTTCGGCAGTTGGTTTCCAAGTCCACCATTCCTTCTAGTTCGAGCCACATCAAACTACGTCATCATTTCTATACTCTATATCAGTCTCCTAAACAATTTTGCCATTCAAACGAATTTATAAACTTGAATTTAGGACTTTTATGGAAGAAAACAAACTAAACAAGTTTATCTAAATTTTAACAATGGAGTTTGTACCAATCTTGGCTTCTATGAATTTATAACACCATATGCATGTTCTATAACATCACTAAGGCATTATGGAATGAGAAAGCAACTTTTCTAAACATATCTAAACTATGAAACTTAATTCAAAAGGAAAATTGATACTATCTTGGCACAAACACTTTTTTTTTCTATCAAAGTATCAATATTTCTAACTACTCACACTTTTACTCATCTAATGCAATCATGGGAATATATATGCTAAAGGAAATGACATGGAATCTTTACTCTAGAAATTTAGCATATAAAACTACCCAAAAACTCAAATACTCCATAATCTCCATAAAGTAAGAACTTGAAATTTGAATAAGCTTAAACACTGCAGTTCAAATAACTAAAATGTCTTGTCTCAAGGATCTCTCCATAATCAGCCACCACACACACTCTACTCAGCACCGCCTCGTCGTCTTCCTTCAGAATTGCTTGCCTTTACCTTTATCTGCAATAAGAGGAAAATGCAACTAGTAAGCAAAAAGCTTAGTAAGTACTATCTAGCTCACAAAAACTCGAAATATGCAAACATGCTTCTAGATCAAACTGAACATCATATGAGATACTAATATGCTTGAAAGAAAACTAAGGACATGTATAACTCAAAACATGCATACTCAAGCAATAAATAATCTCAATCTACTTTTCTTGGCTCAACTTGAAACTTTAGCTATTCTTTAACTTTTGAAAACTTTCTGAAACTTTCGAAAACTTTGCTAAAGCATATACTTGAAAATAATAATCACTTGGATCCACTGAAGACGTAAGTACCATCTCATGCGCGTTCCCTAAAAGGTTGGGGTAGCGAGCCACCAATCCTAATAGAGCAGACCTTGGTCTACCAGGGCCAAGACCTTGGAATTGGACACCTGGATTTCTTTAACGACGCCCTTGGACGCCGGGTACTGGCCTTATAAAATAAAATAGCTTTTCTTTCTTTTCTTTCTTATCTGTAAATGCCTTGGCATTTTCTGGAGCACCTTGCGTGCTAAAAATCCCTAAGTCTTGACTTTTGGGGATTTCTTAAGGCCTTGGCCTTTTCTTTTCTTATCTTTATCTTTTCTTTTCTTTTCTCATAGCTTTTCTTGGACCCTAAACTCACATAGGGTATTAATCAACATATATAAGCATATAATGAACTAAGATCACATGCAAAAACTCAAACAAAAAGGAAATATCTCTTCTAAAAACTTTTAAAGGAAATTCTCGCGGAAAAAAAACCGCCTCTTACTGCAGGTGAGCAGTACTTACATTGATATCTTGGACTTACAACCAAGATTGACGTCTAGGACTCGAGAGAAACTTGAGATCTCGGAGAATTCTTCACGTCTACGCGTTCCTCTCGCCGCGGGGATCCCGAATATAGAATTATCTCTTGGAGAAGAGCCTTGACCGGCCCCCTAGAGCTTGGTGTAATTTCGCCCAGAAGAGGAGGGGTCGGCGTGAGGGTTTGGAGAGGAGAGAAAATAAAACTCCTCTCTTTAATTACCTATTTATACTTATGGGGCGGATTAACCTAACTACACCTTAAATATAGATCTCCCCATCCTTTTCTGTGCTTGATACCCTAGCCCAGCTGGTCGCGCGCGTTTCTGGTTTCGTGCTGGTCGCGGGTTCGATCCACCAGCTGCACTTAATTGGTTTTTCCATTTATACTTATGGGGGCAAATCGACCTAACTACCCCTTAAATATAGGTCTCTCCTTCCTTTTCTGTGCTTGATACCCTAGCCCGGCTGGTTGCGCGCGCGGGCTGTTTCGTTGTGGTTGTGGGTTCGATCCACCGGCTGCCCTTAAACGTTTTTATTATTTTTCTTTTTTTTTTCTTTTTTTTTTCTTTTTCCAAAAACACCAAACGGACTCGGAAAATTCCATAAAAATACTCTAAAAATTCCTAAAAATATCTAGAATATTTCTAAACCATTTCTAAATAATTCTAAGGACTTTAAGTACTAAAAATGGAAATTTTGGGGCGTTACAGTATTAGGGTTTTGGGCACTTGGTCGGGTGTGTACATCCCAAACCAAGCCTAAGTACCCCGGGCATCGGCTGGACCGCGAGGTATTAGGATTTTGGATACTTGGTCGTGCGTGTACATCCCAGACCAAGCCTAAGTACCCCGGGCATCGGTTGTACCGCGTGGTATTAGGGTTTAAGGACGTTTATTATATAATGCAAATCTTACCGGGACAGGGAGAGTCAGAGATGATTGCCTAGCCCCGGCCTCCCTAATACTGGCCCTTCTCCTTATGTGCATAACCTCCTTCAGCTAGCCCTCAAGACCCCTTGGGTTCTTCCGGGATTCTGTTCGGACCTCCCTGCTGTAACATCGTCGAGATACTAGCTGATCTCCCCTTACCTCCACCACCCGGTCGCCTACCGGGAACTTTATCTTCTGGTGGTACACAGAGACCACTGTCTGGAAAGTGCTGAGCTCTGGTCGACCCAAGATAACGTTGTAGGAGGAGGGCACATCCAGTCCTCTCCAGTGCGTCACTTCCCAAGGAGAGCGACAGGGTAATCTGCCCTATCGGTTGTACTCGATACCCCGTAAAGGCAAATAGTGGGGTTGAGACCGGGAGCAATTCCTGTTCATCAATCTGTATTTGTTCGAAAGCCGCTTTATACATGATGTTCATGGAACTCCCTGTGTCCACAAAGATGCGCTTAACCTCATAGTTAGCAATACGGGCTATGATCACTATGGCGTCTTCATGGGGAGCTTCCACTTCTTCAAGGTCGGATGATCCAAAAGATATTGTAGGGTCTGGCTCCTAGCTTCGGCTTGTCCCGATGGAGTAGTTTTCCAATCTCCGGGTATAAGACTTCCTGGCCCGGTTGGAGTCCCCTTCAGTAGGTCCTCCGGAGATGACTCCCACATGACCCGAGGGCGGACCACGCATGGGGGCCTTGCCCTTCTGGGGGTCTCTTTCTAAGGAGAGAGATCTTCGGGGTGTGGGCCCTCGACTCCTACCTCGCGATCGTGATCGAGACCGAGGTCGGACCTCGTTTTCCCCGGCATGCTATCGCTGAGGAGAAAAGCTTCGCCTTGGCGACCTTCTGCGGTACCCCGACTTATTCCACTTTCTTCGAGGTTTGGTGTCTACCTCCTCGCCGAACTTCTTCTTCAAGGCGTGCCACTCTTCAGTGGAATGTGTCGAGCTGCCATGGTAACCACAGTACCTCAATGATGGCTCTGGCTGCTCGGTGTCTACCGTCTCAACCATCCGACACCTCTCAGCCCACTGGTCCTTCCCGGGGTGAAGTTCCTTTCCCCGATCTGGGGCCAGGGGCTCCCTCCTGTCTGATCGGGGAATCGCCAGAGGGGGTGGGGGGCTCTGACAGGATCTTTGCGACGGGCGTACTGTACTTCTTCCACATTGACATGCTTGACGGAGCGTCCCAGCAAATCATCGAAACTGGCAGGGAGATTCCTTATCAAGGATCGGAAGAAGTCCCCTTCAGCAAGCCCTTGGATGCAGGCACTGACGAGTATATCTGATGTTGCACTGGGCACGTCTTGCGCCATCCGGTTGAACCTCTGGATGTACTCCTTGAATGGCTCCTTAGGCTTCTGCTTGAGGGTGAATAGATTGTGTCGTCTTCTGGTAGAGACGGCTGCTTACGAAATGGTGAAGGAAGGCTGTCCTAAACTCTGCGAAGGAGTTGATGGAACCTTGCGGCAACCTCTGGAACCACAGTTGAGCTGCTCCGAACAGGGTGTTTAAGAACAGCCGACACTTCACACCGTCAATATACTGGTGCAGGAGTGCAACATTCTCGAATTTACAGACATGATCTTCTGGATCCGTCTTCCCATCATAATCGGGGATCCCGGCCGCGGAACTGCTTTGGCATGGGGTCTTCGACAATCTCGGATGAGAAAGGTGTAGAGGGGACCTTATGAGAGGTCTTGTGTTCATCCCTCCTTCCCTGTCCCTCTTCGTGCCTCTGGGCGCTGGAGGCCACCGAGTGAGCCTTATCAATGTCTCCGGGAGACTCTCTTTGGGGGCCCGGGATTGCTCCGTCCTGTCTACCCACCGGGGTGACAGATCTCAGTGAATGCGAGACGGAGACTTTGGGGATCTCCTCCCTCGCAGGATCCCCTTGTTGCGAGGCAGCCTGTTCGACTTGATGTTGCTCCAGTGCCTCTTTAATGGCGTTGGCCACTAGGTGATCGAGTTCCTCCCTTGTAAGGACAAGGGCTTATCCCTCCGGTTCTGCCATTGGTGCTCCTTCAGGTGCTTTGCTAGTTTCCCACAAACGGTGCAAAATTTGTTCCGGAAGGAGTCGACAACGATGCCCAGTCACCGGGGGTCTGCCCACGTGGAAGTCACTGTAGGGGGGAGGAACTCTGTGCTCTGCGAGATTAACACGAGCGTTAGGAGACACGCCGGAAGGGGTCCGACGGAGTCCACTCCGACGCTCAAGTCAGTATATCGATGGAGAGCAAAGGCAGCAAGGAAGGAAAAATGTACGTAAGGTTAAGAGAGCGTAACCCCCTTACCGGAGGGGTTGAACTACCTTTTATACTGATGGAGGTGGACTTGGCTTCCCCCTTGTTCGGTGCCACATCTCCATGATTTATGCTACGCCCTCCCCCTCTTTCGGCGGTTACTAGATAGCCTTTGAAACGGTTTACGCCGTTACCACGCTTCGACCCGTTGCGACATTTAAGGGTCGTGATGACTCCTTATGACGGGGAGGCTTATCCATAAATCCGTGAAAGGAGAGATGGGGGGAGGACCGTTGCTTGAGGTTGAAGCTACCTTGGACTCCGCTTCCCCAAGGCGAGCTCGGGGTCTTCTGACCCAGGTGAGCGCAGGCGCCAGGATTCCCGAGATGCTCTCGGGACCCAACCTCTCCGGGTGGTCCCGGGAGGGGTCTCCTGGCTTCCAGGGCGTGTTCCCTGAGGGGGGTTTTGAGGCTCGGGAAGGAGGGTCACTTCAATCTGACGTGTTATGCTACGCAGCTTCTTCATCCCCCGTGCCCGCCACGGGCTATTTAACCCTATCAGTTTGCAATTAAAAAAAAACCCTTACCTATTTGCTATCATATTGAATACACATAGTTTGTTCCGTCATGTTGCCTTTGCCTAAATCGCGACCGAGTCGCAATCTGTCATCGTTGTCGAGTGAAAATGCAATTAAGTCATGATACGCCGCTGTTGATGGGTGCAATCACAATCTACTACCATCGTCGGGCACCATCGCTGGGAGAGATCACGACAATAACTCAATCTGTCGTTGTCGTCAAGCCCCGAACATAGGGGCCACTCCCCACGGAGTTTGTCTCCGTTACTAGTTGGTGTGTGGTGTGATTGCCGATAGTGTGGGGTTGGTGGTGAGAGTGCTAGCGACGGAGAAGAAGGGAAAAAAAGGGATGATGCGTGATGGCCGACGACGGAGAAAAGTTAGGACTAAAAATTACATTTTGTTGGGTTTATATATATATATATATATATATATATATATATATATATATATATATATATATATATTCTCCTGCGGGACAAGCCTTACGCGCCCAAACGGGATCCTCTGCCCCACTTTTCCCTCTGTCCCGCCTGTCGACGACGGTCGTCCGATCGCCGATCGGACATCATCGATGGTTTTTGATCGTCGTTCCTAATCAAATGATATCCTGGAAGAACAGTGAACCATTCGGAATCACTGTAATTGCAATCTCATCGGATTCGACGGTGAATCTGACGAGATCGCAATTGCAGCGATCTCGTTGGGTTCACCATACCCCTAGGGTATAATTTTGTTCGGGGCGGCGGCCGGAAACCGCCGGTGGTGTCCGATTGGCGATCAGACAACTCGCCGGCCGTCACCGACGAGTAAGATAGACGGGATAGGAGAAAAAGTGAGACAGAGAATCTGCCCTCTTACACGCTCGTGCACGACATCCATGTTGGCATGCAGCGTGCGCTCATTTTTTTCAAATATTAAAATTTACTCACGTAATAGTTTCCTCTCCACCTCCACGCAACGCAACGAAGAAGCCAATGCATGAACCTCTACCCAAACTCGCTCCCACTCGGCGCCAGACTCCTGCTTGCCGGCGCCAGCCCCCGGTCGGATCGCGGCAAGAATCTCGGCTTTTGATGTGTGGCAAAGGGGGAGAAGTGTTAGGTTTAAGTGGGAAACTAAACACGCCTTTGCGTGAAATCTTGAGTCAAGGGGGAGCTTAGGTGAAGGGGGAGCATTGTTGCTCATTTATTGGTAAAGGGGGAATCTTGGAGAGATTCATAAAAAGTCTTTGTAAGTCCAATGTAGGGGGAGCCTTGGAGAGATTCTTAAAAAGCTCATTTTTGGGAAAATCCTAACTCTTAGGGAGTTTAGGTGTGGGGATACCTTGTGATAGAATCCATGCATGTTTGCATTGCATATGCATTGACAGTATAAGTCTAGGATGAAGCCTTGGCAACGTAAGTCCAAATGTTTATTTAGCATTGTATTTACTATTTGTTTTTCCCTAACTTAAATGGATTGCCAAACATCAAAAAGAGAAAGATTGTTGGAGCAATCTATGGTCCGGAGTGACCATGTGTTTTGATGTTTGGGCAAAGGGTTTAAGTTAGGTTCACTCTTGTATTTGATATGTGTATGTGAGTGTGCAGGTTTGCAGGATACACATAGACTTAGCTGGATGGCTTCGGATCCGATGAAGGATGGCATGAGGAGACGAGCCATGGGCTTGTATGCATCCAAGGGACAGTGGACAAAGAAGGAACGATGAGCCGAGGGAAGTGCACTTTGAGGCATACGCGAAGGATGGCATGAGGACGAGCCACGGGTTCGTATGCATCCGAGGGACGAGAGCCAAAGTCGAAAAAGGCTTGAAGGCAACCGTTCGAAGCTACAAAAGAAGAGTCAACTGAGTCGTGAGGGTCTGAGTGTGAGAGAATTGTACTTGGGAAGGAAACCCCTAGGTTTAGGGTTTGGGAGTCGACTGATGCTTGGATCAATCGACTGATAAAGGCCACAGAAAGATCAGTCGACTGATCAGATGATCAGTCGACTGGAATTCGACCGTTGGGTTGTAACGTTCGAATCCGAGGTGAACCAGTCGACTGGTGTTGGCACCAGTCGATTGGTAACGGGTGTTTCAGCCTTGAGCACTATTTAAGAGAGCTCGATTTTGCTGGACAAAGGTTGATGAAATAAGCTTGGTTAGAGCTTATTAGTAGTCTCCTAGTGCTCATGTGTGTCGTGAGTTTGTGGCGAGGTTTCTCCACCCACAAGAAGCGACGCGAGCTAGTCGGAGGTTTTTCGGGGAGTCATCCACCGACGGATCGGGATCGTCCACCTTACGGACAGCCGTGGAGTAGGAGTATCATCTCCGAACCACGTAAAGGTTTGGTGTTAGCGTTTGATTGTTTATATTGTTTATAGTTCCGCTTGCACACGCTAACATGTGTAGGAAGAATCGGCGACCAAAGTGAGTGATCGGCTATTCACCCCCTCTAGTCGTACACATCGATCTCAATATTAGCGTGTGTGGATTGGTCGATCCACATCACTATACAGGCGCCCGGGAGTGGATCAAATTTGACGATCAAGTTTCGACGAGCGAGTGCCACGCAATCAGCATTGGGCAGTCGTATGGCCATTTAGGTGCTCGGGATACCCTATTTTAGCAACCTCGACCTCAACACTCAACATCAATTAAGTTTTTTTACATCTTTCGCTCTTGTGTGTTGCTCCCGAAGCTGCTCAAAAGCATCGTAATGTTGCTCTGACATCAACGCTCCAGCCTTCTAATCATTAAGTTGTCAGTATATATATCATTTTCTTTTGTACTTAAACTTTTCATATTTGTAACATTCTATCGAACTATTAGTAGATTGTCCAAAGTAAACGATCAAGGATTATAGATTTTGGAGTAGGAGTCATCATAGACTCCGAATCAAATAAAAAGAAATCTGTGTCAGCATTGTTTCTTTTACTCTTACTTTTCTACTATGTACTTGACTTGATTTATATCTACAAATACAAATATTCACCCCCTCTATCATTCTCCTCGATTCTATGATTCTCACAGTTTTATTTGATTTATCTTTTCATTTTTTAGTTTTTCGTCTTCGGTCAAATGCCAATAGTGGAAAAAATAAACGGCTTTTTACCAAAAGGCGTACCTAAGAATTGGGATTTACCAAAAGGCGTACCATGGTTTCATTATTACCAAAGGGCGCACATATTTTAGTAAACTTCCTCTTATACCCCTACCGTCAAGTACATCATGCATTTCTCTTTCTCTTTCTCTTTCTCATTGTCAGTAACGAATTCCGAGGCCGACCATAAAGAGATGTTCCTTTATATTTTAATTTTTATATTATGGAACCTTTCTCAAAATAAAAAAATATTTAAAATAATTAAAATATTTTTATTTAATTAAAACTAAAAGAACATATCAGACCCACGTTGGGCCTGAAATGGTTCCATTTCAGGCCCAACGTGGGGCTGAAATGTTTCCATTTTAGGCCCAACGTGCCCAATATTAAGGGTCTTTTCTCGATTCTTTATTATTACATTTTAACACCTCGAAGAAGTCCATATAAACAATGGATAGCAAATTTAAAATTCTTGTAACCTCAAAAATCCACGGGAACTGAAATTTTTACAATCGGAGCTCTCTAGGTCAATCAGTGGCCTTTTAGGGTCATTGGGCCTGAAATGGTTCCATTTCAGGCCTAATGTGGGCCTGAAGTGGAACCATTTTAGGCCCAACGTGCCCATTTCAGGCCCAACGTGCCCAATATTAAAGGTCTTTTCTCGGTTCTTCATTATTACATTTTAACACCTTGGAGAAGTCCAAATAAACAATGGATAGCAAATTTGAACTCCTTGTAACATCAGAAATCCACGGGAACTGAAATTTTTACAATCGGAGCTCTCTAGGTTAATCAGTGGGTTTTGGTCAAAACCCACTGATTGACCTAGAGAGCTCCGATTGTAAAAATTTTAGTTCCCGTGGATTTCTGAGGTTACAAGGAGTTCAAATTTGCTATCCATTAATTATTTGGACTTCTCCGAGATGTTAAAATGTAATAATGAAGAATCGAGAAAAAACCTTTAATATTGGGCACGTTGGGCCTGAAATGGACACGTTGGGCCTGAAATGGTTCCATTTCAGGCCCAATGACCCTAAAAGGTCTAATGTGTCAAAACTCACTGATTGACCTAGAGAGATTCGATTGTAAAAATTCAGTTCCTATGGATTTCTGAGATTACAAGGAGTTCAAATTTGTTATCCATTGTTTATTTGGACTTCTCCGAGGTGTTATAATGTAATAATGAAGAACCGAGAAGAAATCACACATTAGGCCTTCTAGGGTCATTGGGCCTGAAATGGTTGGACACCTATTGCATTGGTGATATCTAATATATAGATGGTTGGACACCTAAAACATCATCTCCTACCTCTAACCTCTATATTCATATGGAGTTTTTAGAAATCCAGATATGGTAGGCCCATTAGTGGGTTTTGGTCAAAACCCACTGATATGGCTAAACTACTCCTATTGCATTTGTGATATCTAATATATAGATGGTTGGGCACCTAAACATCATCTCCTACCTCTAACCTCTCTATTTATATGGAGTTTTTAGAAATCCAGATATGGTAGGTCCATCAGTGGATTTTGATCAAAACCCACTGATATTTCTAAACTACTCCTATTGCATTGGTGATATCTAATATATAGATGGTTGGACACCTAAAACATAATCTTCTACCTCTGACCTCTCTATTTATATGGAGTTATCAGAAATCCAGATATGGGAGGTCCATCAGTGGGTTTTGGTCAAAACCCACTGATATGACTAAACTACTCCTATTGCATTGGTGATATCTAATATATAGATGGTTGGACACCTAAAACATCATCTCCTACCTCTAACCTCTCTATTCATATGGAGTTTTCAGAAATCCAGATATGGTAGGTCCATCAGTTGATTTTGGTCAAAACTCACTGATATTTCTAAATTACTCCTATTGCATTGGTGATATCTAATATATAGATGGTTGGGCACCTAAAACATAATCTCCTACCGCTGACCTCTCTATTCATATAGAGTTTTCAAAAATCCAGATATTGGAGGTCCATCAGTGGGTTTTGACCAAAACCCACTAATGGACCTCCCATATCTCGATTTCTGAAAACTCAATATGAATAGAGAGGTCAGAGGTAGGAGATTATGTTGTAGGTGTCCAACCATCTATATATTAGATATCACCAATGCAATATGAGTAGTTTAGAAATATCAGTGGGTTTTGACCAAAACCCACTGATGGACCTACCATATTTGGATTTCTGAAAACTCCATATGAATAGAGAGGTTAGAGGTAGGAGATGATGTTTTAGGTGTCCAACCATCTATATATTAGATATCACCAATGCAATAGGAGTAGTTTAGCCATATCAGTGGGTTTTGACCAAAATCCACTGATGGACCTCCCATATCTGGATTTCTAAAAACTCCATATAAATAGAGAGGTCAGAGGTAGGAGATTATGTTGTAGGTGTCCAACCATCTATATATTAGATATCACCAATGCAATATGAGTAGTTTAGAAATATCAGTGGGTTTTGACCAAAACCCATTGATGGACCTACCATATCTGGATTTCTGAAAACTCCATATGAATAGAGAGGTTAGAGGTAAGAGATGATGTTTTAGGTGTCCAACCATCTATATATTAGATATCACCATTGCAATAGGAGTAGTTTAGCCATATCAGTGGGTTTTGACCAAAAACCACTGATGGACCTCCCATATCTGGATTTCTGAAAACTCCATATGAATAGAGAGGTCAGAGGTAGGAGATTATGTTTTAGGTGTCAAACCATCTATATATTAGATATCACCAATGCAATAGGAGTATTTTAGAAATATCAGTGGGTTTTGACCAAAACCCACTGAAGGACCTACCATATCTGGATTTCTGAAAACTCCATATGAATAGAGAGGTTAGAGGTAGGAGATGATGTTTTATGTGTCCAACCATCTATATATTAGATATCACCATTGCAATTGGTGTCCAACCATTTCAGGCCCAATGACCCTAAAAGGCCTAATGTGTGATTTTTTTCTCGGTTCTTTATTATTACATTTTAACACCTCGAAGAAGTCCAAATAAATAATGGATAGCAAATTTGAACTCCTTGTAACCTCAGAAATCCACAGGAACTGAAATTTTTACAATAGGAGCTCTCTAGGTCAATCAGTGGGTTTTGACACATTAGGCCTTTTAGGGTCATTGGGCCTGAAATGGAACCATTTCAGGCCTAATATGGGCTTGAAATGGAACCATTTCAGGCCCAGGTTGACCCTGAAATGGAAATATTTCAGGCCCAATGTGCCCATTTCAGGCCCAACGTGTCCAATATTAAAGGTTTTTTCTCGGTTATTCATTATTACATTTTAACACCTCAGAGATGTCCAAATAAATAATCGATAGCAAATTTGAACTCCTTGTAATCTCAGAAATCCACAGGAACTGAAATTTTTACAATCGGAGCTCTCTAGGTCAATTAGTGAGTTTTGACACATTAGGCCTTTTAGGGTCATTGGGCTTGAAATGGAACCATTTCAGGCCCAACGTGCCCATTTTAGGCCCTACGTGCCCAATATTAAAGGTCTTTTTTTAGTTCTTCATTATTACATTTTAACACTGACAAGCCCAAATATACTAGATTAATTTGTCACGAAATGTATGGACTCATCAAATTTAAATGTAAATGAATAAATGAAAGCTGGAAACCCTTTTACAATCAAAATCTAAAAATGTAATATAGGGGCCACAGGTCGTATTTTTCTCGGGGACTAGTTGTCGTTGTTTTATTCGCGCTTGTATTTAGGTGTCGTTTGTGTTTTTGGGTTTCAAATTAAATCTGGGTTTTGGGTTCAATAAGAAATGAAATCGCAATATAAAGTAAAAGAACGTAACCATGAAACTTAACCCACGTACTTCAGCCAATTAACTCAATCGAATTGGAGCTTAGATACAACTTATCCTAAATTTGAGAACAAATCTGCTATGAAATTAAACCAAATTTCTGTTGATACCACTGCAGAGATTATCTTCAAGAATATCCACTTAAAACCAACCTAATGCAAAACACTCCTTAAACAAATTAGAACTAACTCAGTGCCAAATTTTACTTGATACCAAGAGTTGAAATGCAAGCTGAAAATTGCTGAAAAACAGGAATTTACAGTTCAGAAATTTATTGGATTCGATGGAAGCTAATTCAAGCACCAAAGTTCAATACAAGGAGTGTTTAATCCCTATACAAATCAGTGCGGAAGTTGAGCTTGATACACTTGCAGAAATGGGAATTAACTGGATGCACAAGGAAGGAAATTGATGTGCAGAACCTAGAACTGAATGCTTAAACTGGAACCATTACAATTCCTGCTGAAACTAACCAACTTAGCTTGGAAAAGGATTGTACCAGTGAAGTAAAATCCAAGCCTGATCAGTCAAGAAACTCATTTCAGAAACAGTTGGGCAGAAACAAATCTAGATGCAGAAATCTAATGCAGAAACAACATTTGAAGGCAGACACAGTTGCGCAGAAACAAATCAGAAAACTAAGTGTGGTTTGCAATGGCAGAAGTCCAAGTAAACACAACTGAATTCACAAGAACTTACAAGAATCAGAAATGAGACTCGGCACGCAGGAATGGCATAGCAGAAATGAAGCAAACAGCAGAAATGACACAGCTAAATGAAAGAAATTCAGATTCAATCCAATGGCAAAAACAAGACAGAAATTCTGAGATGGTGTGCAGAAATTCAGCTGAACAAATGGATTCGGAAACAATTGAATGTGAAGCAGAAATTTGGATGCAAAACTGATATGCAGAAATTGCTTCAAGTGCAGAAAATGAATTCTGAAAACATTGATACATTGAATGCAGAATTTAAATAACTGATCAGATTTCAGAGGCTAATGAATGCAAGCTAAATCCGAGCATAAAGTATACTACAAGGTGTATGAATCTTGATCCAATCTAGAACTGAGACTGCACTTAACACTTTATCAGAAGTACTAATCGAAACTGCAGAAATTGCAGAAATGATGAGTGCAGATTAAGGAAACACTTCAAATGCAGACACACACAATCAAATCAGTCTAAATTCGAGTGCACATTCTATGGTTCCAATGAGACTCGGAAAAACTAAAGTTCCCTTGATTCAAACTTCAGAAACATTGAACTGATACATTGCAAAATAAAACTGAAACTGCTGAGTGAAATGGAACTTATAAACAGCTAACTGAACTTAACTGCAGAATTTGAACTGAAACTAAACAAACTTAAAGCAAATGCATTAGCTAACTAGATGTTGTCTTAAATTGCAGGCATCCACTTTAGACATAAACTGAATTCGAAACAAATGGCAGAAATCAGAAATAACTTGGCAAGTAAGCTTTGGAGTTGGCACGCAAGGTTTTAAACAGGAATAAACTGAAATTAACAACAATTCTCCACTAAACAAACTTCCTAATTACTAAACTGATTGGATTAAACCCTAATTACAGCAGAAACAAGACATTAAACCAATGTAACGAATCTGAAACTGAAATGCAGAAACAGAACAGAAAGCAGAAATGGAAATTTACAGCTAATAAACCAAATGAAACTATCTAAGCTACCCCTCAATCTTTCCTAAGCTCGAAATCTTCTTGGTTGTCAATCAAGAGCCAGCTTCGAACCCCTAGGCACAGCAAATCAGTGGAGCGCAGCTTGGATTGATGAAATTCTGTTCAAACTGCACGCGGCTGGAATTTTCCAGTCCAAACTCTTCTATCTCGATGGATGGACTGCGATGATGGATTGAGACGCAATCTGAGCTCACCTGAGAACCCCTACAAGCAGCTCAGATGGTCGGAAGTGGCTGTGGACGAGATACAAGTGAGTGGTTAGCAGAGATGCCGAAACCCTCAAACACCACTGTCCGGATGAAATTCGAACTGAATTCTCCACCCAAGCTATCTCCAATGATCCAAATCTCGATCTAGATGAAGAATTGAGGTGGTCGCGCCCCTTGGATTGAAGAAAACGAGCTAAAAACAGTGAAGAAATGAAGAAGAAGCTACCGAGCGGCGGAGACGCGACGAGAGGAAATGTGGCTGTGTTTCTGATTAAATAGAAACAAATGGACGGCTCAGATTAATCGGAGGAGATCCAATGGTAGATCTTGCTCTGATTGAAGCCAAACTTTAATGATGATGATCTGGGGTCAGGATCTGCCTTGTGGTAGTTCGGATCCTCCAGATATGCAACGGATGGTCCAGATCAACTCTATCTGTGAATGGACGCTCTAGAGCCCTCCTTGCTTGATCCAACGGTTGATTTAGCTCCGATTGGGATGAAACCTACAGATCTTGATCATAGAGCTTGATCAACCCTAACCCTAGCTCGGATTGCTTCAGATCGTCCCGGATGGCTCAGATCTAGCCACTCTTGAATCGGACGGCCCGGATTAATCGTAGGCTTGATAATTCGATCCGGTTCACTTCCGACTCGAGTTTGACCCAATATGCCCTAAGTCCAGGATCCTTTCATGCCTACAAAAATATATCAGAAAATTAGTGGCCAAATAATCCAAAAATTATGTAATTTTGCAATTAAGTCCACAATAAGATAAAGTTCTAAAACCTAGGGTAAAATCATAATTAAGCAATAAAAACATAGGTCAAACATGGATTTAAGCAATTAAAATAATCAATAAAATGGTGCTTATCAAACACCTCGGAGAAGTTCAAATAAATAATGGATAGCAAATTTGAACTCCTTGTAACCTCAGAAATCCACGAGAACTGAATTTTTTTCAATCGGTGCTCTCTAGGTCAATCAGTGGGTTTTGACTAAAACCCACTGATTGACCTAGAGAGCTCAAATTGTAAAAATTTTAGTTCCCGTGGATTTCTGAGGTTACAAGGAGTTTAAATTTAATATCCATTATTTATTTGGACTTCTCCGAGGTATTAAAATGTAATAATAAAGAACTGAGAAAAGACCTTTAATATTGGGCACGTTGGGCCTGAAATGGGCACGTTGGGCCTAAAATGGTTCCACTTCAGCCCCACGTTTGGCCTGAAATGGAACCATTTCAGGCCCAATGACCCTAAAAGGTCACTGATTGACTTAAAGAGCTCCGATTGTAAAAATTTCAGTTCCAGTGGATTTCTGAGGTTACAAGGAGTTCAAATTTGCTATCCATTGTTTATTTGGACTTCTCCGAGATGTTAAAATGTAATAACAAAGAATCGAGAAAAGACCTTTAATATTGGGCATGTTGGGCCTGAAATGGAAACATTTCAGCCCCACGTTGGGTCTGAAATGGAACCATTTCAGGCCCAACGTGGGTCTGATATGTTCTTTTAGTTTTAATTTAATAAAAACATTTTAATTAATTTAAATATTTTTTTGTTTTGAGAATGGTTCCATAATATAAAAGTCAAAATATAAAAGAAAATCTCTTTATGGTCCGTCTCGGAATTCATTACTGACAATGAGAAAGAGAAAGAGAAAGAGAAATGCATGCAGTACTTGACGGTAGGGGTATAAGAGGAAGTTTACTAAAATATGTACGCCCTTTGATAACAATGAAACCATGGTACACCTTTTGGTAAATACCCATTCTTAGGTACGCCCTTTGGTAAAAAGTAGAAAAATAAATCACCATATTAATTTTTTAATATATAATAGGAAGTCGCAACTCTTATTTTGTCTAGTCTTTCTATCCTTCACCCTAAGTCCAATATACAATAGGTAAATTGATCCCTCCTCAATTAAGGCATCTCTAACAGCTAGTTTCCAAGTTATATAAAAGAAAATAAATTATAGAATAAACTTATAATCGATCGCCAAATAGATAAGGATGATAACAATGTACCATCCTCTAATCAATTAGACACCTCATGAAAATATCAATCAAATTCATCGGTCACTACTCATTTGTTCAATTTTAAAATTCATTAGTCACTAATCAAGCTTATGTTTCATTCTAAATTTTTTAAATTCATTAGTCGTTCCTCAGTGAATTGTTAAATTTCTTTAGTCGACTTCCTAAGTCAGTTGTTATGTTTCTATTTCATTACATGTATAGTAATTAACTGCCTGTAACCCCAACCTCAATGATCATTCACAACATGAATTAGTAGATTTCAACTGATTATTTAGGCGTTTGATCTCATACCACAAATTTGAACTTGCTCGAATTCAATGTCTACATTTTCCTTTACAACAGTCGAATGTTATCTCAATCATTCAACTAAGGCACCCTGGCTTAACTCATCAACGGATCAAATCCATATAGTTTCAAAAGTATCATCATCTCAGGTTTATATGATTTCAAAGCTCTCATCCTCACAGGATGATGGTTAAAGTGTGGGTGTTAGTATTTTGAAGTTTGGGAGTTAAAACTTAACAAATCTAATGTGTCCATTCTTCCCACGCGCTAGCCACAACATTCGGATAATAATTCCGTGAGTTATCTCCTTCGTGTTGATCCTAAAATGAATGAATAAGAATGCTAGAGACGAGCGAATCATATTTTACCATCTCAAAGTGTTGGATACGATTTTGCAAAGCAAAATTTTGATATCATCGATCGTTGAAAGTCAAGTTTAACTTCAAAATCGAAATCTATGTTTCGCGTAGATAAATCTGGACTATTTATTTACTCAAAACTAATTAAGGGTGAATAAGAAATTAATTGTTCAAGATACGCTCAAATGAACATTAAGGAAAAATATGGGGCTTTAGTCCCACATTGCTAACCGGCGAGAGCAAGTGTTTCCTTATATATGTTCCTGTGCTAATGTTGTTAATACAAAAACATAGGAGATCTCTACCCTTAAAGGAAAGTTTCACAAAACTACGGTTCAACTTGCTATATTATACAAAGCTGAATGTTGGGCTATAACATGAGTATATAAGCAAAAAATCATAGTTACAGAGATGAGGATGTTAAGGTATGGAGAGAATAAGAAATGAAAATATTAGAGTGAAAGTCAATGTTGCATCTATTAAGGGAAATGGAAGACCTCAGCAAATTGCCTTTGCCTAAACTTCGAGAGCCAACCTGAACGAGGGACCAGAAATGGAAGACCTCTGTGTCGTGGTCTCTGAGTTGAACCTGGTGGGTTCAAACCCGCGGCAATAGTGGATCGATATTGGAGCCACCAGACATGTGTGCTGCAATAAGGAGCTGCTCCATAATTTTGAAGAAATTAGTAGAGGGAAACTGTTCATGGGGAATTCGGCAACCTCAGACATCCTGGGCCAAGTGAAGGTGGTGCTGAAGATGACCTCGGGCAAGGACCTGACTCTAACAAATGTACTGTATGTTCCGGAGATTCGAAAGAATCTAGTGTCCAGATCATTATTAAGCAAACATGGCTTTCGCATTGTGTTTGAGTCTGACAGAGTTGTTCTGTCGAAGAAAGGAATGTTTGTAGGAAAGGGCTATGTATCTGATGGGTTGTTTAAGCTCAGTGTAATGACCATTAGGCCTAAGATAAATAAAATTGAAAGCTCTTCCACTTATATGCTTGAGTCTTCGTGTTTATGACATGGTAGACTAGGACATGTGAATTACGATGTGATTCGTAGATTGATGATCATGCAAAGCATACCGACATTCCACCTTGACCCGAAACACAAGTGTGAGACTTGTGTTGAAGCGAAGTTGACAAGGTCATCCTTTCAACACGTTGAAAGAAGCACCGAACCACTCGGCCTAATTCACACCGACATATGTGACCTTAAAGGCACACCGACACATGGTGGGAATAAGTACTTCATCACTTTTGTAGATGATAACAAAAAATACTATTATGTGTATCTTCTCAAAAGCAAGGATGAAGCTATAGAGAAATTCATTCTGTATAAGAATGAGGTTGAAAACCAACTTAATAAGAAGATTAAGGTGGTTCGAAGTGACCGAGGTGGTGAATATGTATCACTATTTGCTGAGTTGTGTGATGAACATGGGATCAGACACGAAACAACAACTCCTTATACCCCTCAGCAGAATGGGATTGCTGAGCGAAAGAATCGAACTCTTAAGGAGATGATGAATGCTCTTCTATTGAGCTCTGGACTGCCAAACTCCATGTGGGGGGGGGGGGAAGCTGTGTTAACAGCTAACTACCTTTTGAATAAGGTCCCTCGGAAGAAAATAGATAAGAGCCCTTATGAGTTGTGGAATTGAAGACAACCATCCTACAAATACATGCGAGTGTGGGGGTGTCTTGCCAAAGTTTTGGTGCCTGATCTGAAAATGGTTAAGATAGTACCAAAAACTGTTGATTGTATATTTATTGGATATGCACATAATAGCAGTGCATATCGATTTTGTGTTTATGAATCACAATTATCGGATATACACAAGAACTCGATAATAGAATCGAGAAATATCTCATTCTTCGAGCATATATTTTCATATAAGACCCGAGAGGATGCTAGCTCCTCAAAACGGGTGGAGGAAATACTAGAGGAAGAAGAAGAGGATGATGAACCAGTGGAGGCTGCACCTCGGCGGAGTAAGAGAGCTCAGGTAGAAAAATCTTATGGATCAGATTTTATCACTTTCATATTGGAAGGTGACCCCCATAGCTACTCAGAAGTTGTGAACTCTTCTGAGGGACCTCACTGGAAAGAGGCAATTGCATCTGAGATAGAATCTATCTTGCAAAATCACACTTGGGAACTTGTGGACCTTCCTCCGGGGAGTAAACCATTAGGTTGCAAGTGGATCTTCAAGAAGAAGATAAAATCAGATGGCACAATTGACAAGTATAAGGCCAGATTGGTAATTAAAGGTTACCGACAACGAGAAGGCCTTGATTACTTTGATACGTATTCTCCTGTGCCGAGAATAACTTCCATTAGAGTGTTGTTGGCTATTGCTGCTCTATGGAACCTGGAAATATATCAGATGGATGTAAAGACGACCTTTCTAAATGGAGATTTAGAAGAGGAAATTTACATGGAGCAACCTGAGGGGTTTTCTGTGCCGGGACAGAATAACTAGGTTTCCAAATTGGTGAAGTCTTTATACGGTTTGAAACAAGCTCCAAAGCAGTGGCATGAGAAATTTGATAATGCCATGCGAGAAGGTGGATTCAAAATCAATGAATGTGATAAATATGTCTACTCGAAAGCTATAGAAGATGAATTTGTCATCTTATGCTTATATGTAGATGACATGTTGAGGCAATCTGTGGTCCGAAGTGACCAAGTATTTTGATGTTTGGGCAAAGAGTTTAAGTTAGATTTTCCCTTGTATTTAATATGTGTATGTTGAGTGTGCAGGTTGTACAGGTTTACACATATTGACTTGACTGGACGGCCTCGGTACGGTGAGGGTGGCATGGAGACAAGCTAGAGGCTTGTGTGCACCCGAGGGACCTTGGACAGCAGGGACGGTGAGCTGAGGGGCGCAGACTTCGAGGCATGCGTTAGGGATGACAATGGGTCAGGTTCGGGTCGGATTCTATATCCTCCGTACCCATACCCATCGGGTATCAGATATCCATCGGATATACCCATACCCATTAAAGGATCGGATATCTTATATACTAACAATTTTTTTTCTTTCTATCCAACTATATCATTGAACAAAAGTACATTATAATTAACATTAAAGTTAAAATATATATATATCTATAATTTTAAAAATAGATTAAGCATATATATAATCTATTTCTAACATTAATACAATTTATTAGTAGGGTTTGGGGAAAAAATCTTTAATGTATATATGTATTTTTTATTTAATCAGGTATTCGGGTCGGATATCGGGTATTGATAGTCCCTCCATATCCTCCTCCATTCGGGTCAGATGTCGGATTCTCCGTCGGATTCGGGTGAAATTGTCATCCCTAGCATGTGTGAAGGATGGCATGGAGGCAAGCTGGAGGCTTGTGTGCATCCGAGGGACGGGAGCCGAAGATGAAGAGGGCGCGAAGGCAACAGCCGAGGCTGCGGAAGAGGAGTCAGTCGAGTCGTGAGGGTACGAGTGCAGTGTGATTGTACTCGGGAAATCCTAGGGTCTGAGTGTGGAGTGGAATGTACTCAGGAAGGGTAACCTTAGGTGGGTGAGTAGATCAGTCGACTGGCCTGGGGGCGGTTGACTAATGGAACTCATAGAAGGGTCTCAGCCTGGGACCAGTCGACTGCCCTGGGGGCAGTCGACTAGTAGGTGGCTGGTGAGTTGGCTGAGAATTCGAACGTTGGGGGTGCAACGGTCGAATTTCAATGGCACCAGTCGACTGCCATGGGGGTAATCGACTGATAGTGAGGGTTTCAACTCGAGTCCTATTTAAAGAGGACTTCGTGGTGGCTGAGATTCTTGACGAGTTTGGTCTTGGTTAAGGGCCAAACAGAAGTCTTTGTGCTCAGAAGTTCTCAAGGTGTTGTGGTGAGGTTTCTCCATCCACAAGGAGCGACGAGAGCTAGTCGGAGGTTATCCGGGGAGTGATCCACCGACGGATTCTTGGATTAGTCACCCGGCCGGGGTGGATACCAAGTAAATCAGGTTGTTAGCGTTTGTTTACTGTTGTTAGTTTTTATTTTGTTTGTATTTCCGCTGCGCACCTAACAATGTAGGTGAAAAGAATCGACGAAAAGCTATTCACCCCCCCCTTTAGCGTACCGAAAACGATCCATCAGTTGGTATCAGAGCGAAGGACCGCTCTTGATCGGACTAACCACCGAGGGAGCACACGCTAGAGGAAGAAATCATGGAAGACAAATTCGGGGACGATATCTACACTCTACCGCCCTACGATCATGAACACTTCATTTTCTGGAGGGCAAGGATAGAGACATGGTTCAGGATGGAGTGGGACCTTCGAATCGCGCTTGAAGAGTCATATGAGATTCCAAAGGATAAGCACGGGAAGAGGCTTAGGCCTAGATATTGGAGTCAAGAACAACAAGATCAAGCAAAAGCAAATGAGAAGGTAATTAGCATTTTGATAAATATTTTACCTAATAATATTTTGAGTTGTGTAGATCAATATAGAGATGCACATAAATTATGGAATAAAGTCAAAGAATATCATGAAAATCCTACACAAATTCAAGAGCTCAAAGAAATCAACTCATCAGTTCAAGAAGTGGAAGAAGGAAGTGAGAGGTCATCCACCTCATCTAGAGAAGTGGAGGAAGTCACCACTTCAAGGGTTGAGGGGGAGGAGAGACCCTCATCTACACAAGAACAAGAGGAGGCCTCCACATCATCCAAGGTTGAAGAGGAAGTCAACCTAACCTCTACCTCCACCAAAGCAAGTAAAAAGGGTCACATCACATGCTTTGGTTGCAACAAAAAGGGGCACTACAAGGACAAGTGCCCAAAAGATAAAATGGAGGTAAAATCTAAACTAAGGTCAATTTCATTTAACTCTAACATGAAGTGTAGGATTGGAGAAGCCCACGAGAAAAGAAAGAGGATTCGATTCTTCACGTGTGGAGAGATAGGGCACTACCACACCAAGTGCCCTAGAAAAAGTGAGCTAAAGAAAATGGAGCACTTGAGAAGATGGGAGAAGGAGGAAAGAAAGAAGCAAAGATTACATCAAGGAGGGGCTTCAAGGGTAAGGGAGGTAATTCCTAACCCTAGATTAAAATGTAATTCAATTTCAAGTTCCTCGATGCATATCAAAAATCATGTTAATTATCCCCCCATGCATGCTAGAATACATGAAAATTGCTTACTTGTGCATAATCATGGTTTCAAATATAATGATAGGAATAGAAATAACAAGGTAGGTCAAAACAATAACAAAGGCATGCATCTTGAGAGACCTAGGACCCTTGTACCTAAAAATCAAGGTACTAATTCCAACAAGGGGAAGATTGTGCCTAAGAAAATGGATAAATCTAGGAATGCCCAAAATGGACATATGGACACTAAGGTAAAAGGCTTAGAAAAGGAAAATCAAACCTTGAGGGTAAGGCTTGATAAATTGGAAAAAATCCTAAAAAGATTCATGATTGGATCCAAGGGCTTAGACATGGTGTTGGGTAGTATAAAACCCAACTATGATAGATCGGGTTTGGGTTACCGGTCTAGGACCTCCAAGACCAATAAAAAGAAATATGCTGGGAAGACATATGATCATGGAAAGAAGGAGAAGTCCAAGGATGGCAAGGGGGTGTCATCCAAAGGTGGAAAGGGTGACTTAACCAAGGACAAGGTGTCCAAGGTTAAGAAGATCCATTTTGTAGGTCAAGAAACACCGGGGCCACACCGGTGCGGTCTAGTGTGGATTGAGTCACCTAGGGAGGTGGTTAAGATAAAGAGCTCAAGGGGGAGCTCTAGAAGCCTTTGGGGGTCCATGGTGAATGGATCTCAATAAATGGTTTCCCTAGGAGAGCCTAGGAAATGTGCCAAAGGGATTGGAAGACTTGGGTAAGTCTTAATCCTAGGTGTTGGCACATTAAATGGGGTTTTAGGGAGAAAAGAATGAAAATACAATTATATTGGGTAAAATTGAGTTTTAATGTGTGAATACCATGTAGTTCAATGATAGAAATGAACTATAGTCAAGGATAAGAAGAAACAGTAAGGAGAAATCACAATTGAAACTTTTGGGATGAGTTTTAATGATACACTTAAGGATGAGTTGAGTTTCATGCTAATCTTGGGATCTGGTGTACATTTGTTTGGAAACGTATTTTTCCCAAGTAGACATTGGCCCCACAAATCTCCCCACAAAATTTCAAAATTTTTGGAGATTTGTATATTTATTTAGGCATTTCTGAAATTCAGACTGAAAACCTGAAATTCAGGTATCAGTCGACTGCCATTTAGGCAGTCGACTGGTCCGAGTTCGAGAGCCTACTGTGAGTTTTCCCAGTCAACTGCCATTTGGGCAATCGACTGATATGAAGACTGAGGAAGAGGAGGCCTAGTGGACTGTTAGAAATTGTCAAATTAGAAACATAGGAAGGTCATGATGGCTTATGAAACTTTATGGGCTGATATCATATGGTTTAAAATGCTTAAAATTCATTGGATGGTCTCGAATGATAAGTTCTTGAAAATTTTCCCCCTATGTGTCTAGGATTGGGAGAGATTTGTCATTTTAATGATACATAAACAAAAGAGAAGAGTTAAGGACAAATCTCATGTGGAAAATTATAAGTGTGAGTCTTGAAAAACACTTGGAAGTATGGATGATTTTTAATGTTGATACAAAATGTCCATATTTAATCACACTTGATATTTTCATGGAATCATAATTTTCTAGGATAGGGTATATTCTAGCAAGTGTGCTTGCATACCTTTTAGACTTTCTTAAGTTTTGTTGAGTTCTTATTGGCACTAGGGATAAGGTTGCTTGGGGCAAGTCTTTGATAGTGTCCAAGGGAGAAGAACTTGGTTGTTGGGTTGGGTATAACTCGACATTGTGTTATGGTGTTAAGTTGGATAGAACTTCACCTAGGTAAGTTGGAAATTGGAAGAAGGCATAGGTTAAGGGGGAGGTTGCCTCCTTGTTTGCCTTAATTTTCATAAGAAAATCTTTGGGTTTTGTGTCAAACGTGGGAATGGTGATAGATACATTGTGGAATGTATTTTTTCCAAGTAGGTATGGGCACCACAAAGTTCTCCACAAAACTTGGGAATTTTTGGATAATTATGGAATTTCTGGCGCGTTTCTGAAATTCGGCCAGAAAACTGATAAATCAAAGTATCAGTCGACTGCCCTGTAGGCAGTCGACTGGTCAAGACTGGTGTGGGTATCGAGCAGCTGACGCGTGTCCAAAATGGTGTAAAACAAGTGTATGGGGGTTAGTACACTGTGTTTAGGACCATTAAGGATTAAAAGAACCGATAATTGGGATATTATTGAGGTGTTTTTGATGTATGACAAAGGGGGAGAAGTGTTGGGTTTAAGTGGGAAACTGATAAGTGTCATTTTATTGATTATTTTATATACTTAAATCCGTGTTTGACCCATATTTTACTTGTGTAATTGTGGATTTACCCTATGTTTTAGGATTTATACTCTTTTTGGACCTAATTGCAAATTTTGATATATTTGAGTTGTTTTGTCACTAAATTTTTGATCTACTTTTGTAGGCTTGAAAGGATCATGGACCTAGGTCATGTTGGGTCAAAGTTGAGTCAAAAGTGGACTGGATCAAGTAATCAAGCGTCAACTAATATGGACCGTCCGATGCAAGAATGGTTAGATCTTGACCATTTGAGAACTTATGATCAATCCGAGCTGGGATTAAGTCTAATCGAGCGATCAGATCAAGATCTGAAGGTTTCAGCCCAATTGGAGATCATCTAGCCATTGGATCACGATCAGAGGGATCTAGACCATCCATTCAAAGATCAAGGTGATCTGAACCATCCATTGGAGATCTGGCAGATCCGAGCTACCCCGAGGATGATCCTGACCTCTGATCAAGATCTGGAAAATTTGAGTCAAATTGGACAAGGATCCACCGTTGGATGAAGCGGGATTAATCTCAGCCGTTCACTGTTCAACTACTTAAACCAACTCCCCTGTTCAAATCTGATGTCGCGTCTTCGCCAATTGTAGCTCAGTTCTTCTTTGTTCTTCTTCGTTTTTTCTTCATTTTTCTTGCGATTTTCTTCAGTGAAGGCGTGGCCAACTCGATCACGATCTTGGAGCAAGATCTGGATCCTTGGGAGAAGGTTTCAATGGCGATTTTAGCTCGAGATTGTGCCGGATGCAGAGCTGCTTGAGGGTTTCGGCAGATCTGTGATTTGAACTCTTGGATCTCAACCGCGTTCCATTTCCTTCCATCTGAACCATGTGTAGGGGTCCTAGGATGAGCTCAGATAATTTTCAAATCATCTTCGCAACCATTCATATTGAGATCTAGGGGTTTGGAGTGGATTTTCTAGCTGCGTGCATTTTGCGAGTAGATCTGAATTGGAGCCAATTTCTCATTGATTTACGAGTTGAAGGAGTTCTTGGCTTGCCCTTGCGTGACGAACAAGGAGATCTTGATACAAGTGAAGGATCGAGACTTGGTTTTTGGTTGTATTTCTTGTTGTCCTAGCTGTAATTTCAGTTTCAGCAAATTAGTTCCTGTTCTGTCGTGTATCAGCTGTTCGTTTTCATTTCTGAATTTTTTCCAGCCTTAATTAGGTTCCATTCTTCAAGTAATTAGCTAGGGAATTGTTCAGTGATCAATTTGAACTTGATTTCAGTTTAATTTCTGTTTTATTTTTGCATATCAGAATTGTTGTAGCTGAGTATCAGTTTCTTACTCTGTTTCTGCAAGTTCCAGCTTATTAAGTTTAGTTTTCGGATTTGTCTTGCTTCAATTAGTTTAAATTCTGCATTAGTATCAGATTAGAAGCCTGTTAAAGCACAATAGTTTGCAATCTCAGTTCAATTCTTGTTTCTTTGGTACGTATCAGTTTTTAGTTGAGTATCAATCTTTTTTTCAGTTTCTGAATTGTGTTTCGTGCAGCTGTCAGTTCTTCTTCTGGAATTCTCTATTACATTTTGTCTCATTTGCATAGTAATTGGAATCAATTAATGTGTATCCATTTTTGTTGCATTTTGCCTTTCAATCATGCAAGTTAGTTGTGCCATTTCTGCCATCAGTTTTATTTCTGCAAACTTAGTTTTTTTTCTGAAGTTTGAGTAAGTTCACTTTAGTTTCTCCTTATCTCTTCTATAGATTAGGTAGATGCATTTGATGTCAATTTGTTGAGTTTTATTGCTGCATTAGATTTCAATTCTGCAACATTTCAATTTTTCTGAGTATCATCACTTGATTTGATTTCTGAGCTTTTGCTACCAACTAGTTCATCATATCTGAATTTGTGCCAAGTAGCCGTTAGCTTTCCTTAAGCTTCCATGATTCTCGATCAGTGACTCAAGTCAGGTTGTATTGCTAGTTTCTGCAATCAATGAACTAAGTTCTACATTTCGATCCTGTCTTCAATCTGTTTCTGCATAACAGTAGGGTGCTAAATTCTTGTACTGCATTAATTTGCTTTTGGAATCTGCACATAATTGGGTTGCTTCTCAGTTACTTGCTTCACATAGAATTCAGTTCTGTGTTAATTCAAAACCGCAGTGTGCCATTTCAGAACTTTGTATCAATTTGTCCTGTGCGTATCAAATGTTCATAGCTGAATTGTGTTTCAATTTTCCTTCTTGAAAATAGATTGTTTAGCATTCGGTTTTTCTCGAGATTCAATCCTTGGATCCTGTTGGTTTGCATACAGATTATTCAGATTTTTAGACTTCAATTCTGCATATTGGTTCCTAGTTTCTGCAGTGACATCATTTGAAACTTAGCATTGAGTGAATTCTGATTTCTTCATAATTGGTTGGTTTTAATTGATAGTTACTGAAGTTGAGCACAAGGTGTAGTATGCTATTGCAATTTTGTATCAGTTTGATTCCTAAAGTTCGTAGATTTGCATTAGTTGGTTAAAGATGTCAATTGGTTGAGTTCATTAATTACCATAACTAGTCCAAAGATTGTTTAGTTGAGTTCTTTTCATTACGTTTACATTTTATTTGAAACCCAACCCATTTCTTATTTGAAACCCAACAACATTAACGACACATAAACTCAAGCATGAATCGAACAACTTGAACTTGCCCTTGGAAAAAATACGACCTGTGGCCCCTTTACTACGCCTTTATTCTTTAATTGCAAAAAAGGTTTCCAACACATTTATAAATTCTAAATTCTGATGGACCCACACATTTCGTGACAACTTAACCTAGTATTTCGGGTTCATCAAATTTTTGGCGGCGTTGCCGGTGAACTACTAGTTGATTTGTTTGATTTTTGCTTTTGTGCTTCTGGACTTATCATTTGATTCTATTTTCTTGTGTTTTATCTTTTGTATACGGTTGCTGCCATTTTTCTTGGTTGTTTTGTGACAGGACTGCCAGTTCAAAATGTTCTCATCTACTTACCAGCAGCCGTGTCCACAGTTTCAGCAGAACCAACCTTTCAATCAGCCACTACAGCAATTTCAACCACAATTCCAGAATTTTCAGCACCCAAATGATCAATTTCAGTCAACAAATCAGTTTTTTCAGCCACAATGTCAACAACTTCAGCAAGATTTTCAGCCAAGTCAGAATTTTCAGATTGGGCAGCCACAATTCCAGAATTTTCAGCCCAACTTTCAGTAACCTTATCAATAAGATCAATCATTTTTCAAGGAATTCAGCAAGGGTGTTTAAATAATCAGAATTTTTAGCAACCACCCTTCCCTCAAGTTCAACCAAACCAAGGATTTCAGCATGTTAACCAAAATTTTCAGCAGCCTTTTGTAAATTTTCAGCAGGGTAATAATCAATTTCAGCCTCAACCTCAGCCATGGCAGCAAGAATTTCAACCCATACAGAATTTTCAACAACCTTTTCAACATTCACAACCATATGATCAAAATTTTCAATTTCAAAACTAGAATTTTCTGTCCCAACCATTTCAGAGTTTTCAATTCCAGGATCAGAATTTTCAGCAACCAATCCAAACTTCCAACCAACAATTTCAGCCCTATGATCAGAGTTTCCAGAATCAAAATTTTCAGCCATCTCCACCAAGTTGTGAGCCAAGTTTTCAGCAGTTAAATCAGTCCATTCATCCATTTGAGCAGCCTCAATAGCTCCCATTTAATAATGCACAGCCTACTCTTGGTCTTCAGCAGCCTTATGTTACATTTCAAGACCAACAAGAGTTCTACACTAACCAAGGAGGCTTTGAGAATCCTGATTGGAGTGAGGCTCAACAACAGAGGATGTTGGAGATGTGTCAACAAATGTTACAACAACAACATGACATCGGAGGACGCTTTGCAAAATTGGTTGATCAATTCAATCAGATAAAAGCCTAAGTATCAGAACAATTATCTTCTCAAGCTGCTCTTAATTCTGAGGGGTATGATGGTGATCTAACTTTGGGAAATGAAGAGGTTGTGTCAAGTTTAAACACTCTAGATGCCGAATTAACTGAAAAATTTTCAGCATCCCATTTTCCCATTCAAAACAGCCCAGGAGTTGAGTTTATATCAGTTCAAGGTGACCCTAATGCATGGCCAAGTCCTTCTTCAAGTGATCTTGCAAATTTGGTGGAAGAAGAAGAAGAAAACATCAAAAATAGGGCACCTACAGCATGCACTCCTCTTGAAGCTCCACAGGACCATTCTATACTTTTATTTTGTGATAATAGTGTTATTGATGGTCCTAATTTTTCTGATATTGTTGTTGCAGATATTACTGAGGAAACATGCATAGAAGATGATTCTACAGGTGTAGGGGATTGCACTAAGCCCCAGGGACCACCACAATTGAGTGGTACATTAGAAGATTTAGAAGATGAACCAGAAAGTGTAGGGACTTGCATGGTGGAAGCAAGAACCCAAGGATCACCTATTTTAGTTGAGTGTCCACCAGAACCTGAACCTGAAGTGGAGCAATTACTTGACCAGGAGGAGAACACGGATGCATCTACTTCTGTAGAACCTCCAGGTATTTTTCAGCATGATCAGGTAAATACTCCTCCTAATTTTTCTGAAAATTGCATAGAGGTACCTCAAATTGATTTCATTGGTGGTGATACACTTATTGATACATCTTTTGTAGAATTTGATTGTGAAAAATTCATAGGGGTACCTAGTGCTGAATTTGTTGAATATGAAACATGTTGTGATACATCAGATAAAAATGCTGAGTGTGAAAATTTTTTAGAAATGCCTAGAATTGATGCTGATTGTTGTGGTGAGTCTTTTGATATATCTTATACCGAAAGTAATTGTGAAAAATTCATTGAGGTATCTGAGATTGATGTTATTGGCTGTGACACATTGCTTGATACATCCGTGGTAGAAAATAATTGTGAAATTTCTATTGAAGTGCCAAAATTTGATTTCATTGTTTGTGATGAGTTCCTGGATGCATATTTTGTAGGAAATAATTGTGAAAAATTCATTGAGATACCAAAAATTGATTTCATTTGATATGATGCAGTTTTGGATACATTTCATGCAGAGACTGATATTATTTCATTTCTTTCTTACCCTGCACGCTTGAGAGGGGTATTACATTGTTTTGCAGGGTCTAGAAGACTTCTGGAGTGGGTGCTCCATTTAAACAGTCTCCAACCTCCTGGAAGGATTTTCAAGAACCATCAAGAGGGAGGAGTTTATTCTGCTTTGACTCATAGCACTCCACCTCTACAATGGATCTTGTACCTAAATCGCCTTCGTCCACCTGAACATTCTTCTGTAAAGTTTAAGTGTGGGGGAGTAATGGAAAATAAAATTGATCAAATGAAGGAAATTTTTTCAGCTACCCCTACCCCTACCCCTCCACTATCACGATGGAGGTTATTTCTTGATAGACTCCGACCACCAGAAATAAAGGGGAGTTTATTTTTTCTTGCATTTTTCTTTCATTGCCTTTTTCATTTTTATGTTCTTTAGAAGTAGAATTTTCTTTTAAAAAGAGTTCTTGCTAATAAATACGTAAGTAGAGTAGAAGAATAAATAGGAGACATGGTAAATACCATTTTATGTCTTTTGACACTTTTTCTTCATGAGTAGGAATAAATGTATCCCTTTAGGCTATCTTGATAATATTTTAGAGTCTTTTGAAAACAAATTAAATTTGGTTGTTAAAACTTTAGATTTGAGCTCATGAATGAAATCTTGGATGCTTGAGTACTACTTGGCCATGGATTCTTGATTGAGGACTTGAGATGAATTAATTGTACCTAGTGAGGATTAGCCTTATTTTTGTGACACATGCATGTGATTGTACTCTAGAACTTGCTTAAGTTCTTTTAAAATCATATTTCAATGATTGGATCACATCTATAGAGGCTAATAAATTTGTTTACCTTTCTATGTCAATTTTTGACAATAATCATGTTCATTCTATTTTCTTTCCTTATTTCCTACTCCTAACCATACTTTCTAGGGATTTGTTGTTTGGGGATATTCTTTGATGTTATTTTGTCCGAGATGGACAAAGGATTAAGTGTGGGGGAGTGATTAGTGTCTTGGAATGTATTTTCATCAAGGAAGCACTTCATTTGAAAAAAAAATTTCATGTGCCAAATTGAGTTGAGTTGGTGTCAAGAATAAGCAAGTAGTATTGGTTAAGGATGGAAACAATTGAAGCATTTAGATTTCTCATCATTCTTTGAAGATCCAAGTGACACTTAAAAAAAATGGCACGCAAGAGAAAAGAGTTTGTGCCAATGTGATAAAAAAAACCAAGTGCCAATTTGAGTTTGGGAGGTGAAGTTTTCTTTTATTGTGAATCCGGCTGCAACATGTGCAGATTAATTGTAAAGGAATTCTGAAACCTGCTGATCCAAAGCAGAAATGGTGGATGCTTTGAGGTTTTAGATCAGAACAGAGCTGTCACCAAACATTCAGAAGCTCACGGCAGAATAAAAATAAGCAAACAGCAGAGTAAAAATCAGTGGACTGCTTGGACTAAAAGCAGTTTTGCTCAAGGTTTGTATCAACTTGAAGTTGAGAGTTGGTTTCAAGGCTGTAAAACACAGAAGGAAGTACCAAAAATGTATTAAAAGGTGTTGAGTACATCCATTGCTGATCAAAACAGTCAGAAACTAAAGAAGAACAGCTTGAAAAAAAATAGAAAAAAAAGCAGTTTGAAAAAAAAAGAACTAAGTGGGCACACAATGAGTTGTTGGCATTATGACACTAGTGAAGATAATCTTATCCACGTTGAAGAGTTGTTCCATCATCATTCTGATTTCATTAGAGAAAAAAATTCAGAAAAGGAAAAAGAAGGAAACAAGTTGGCACACAAGAAAAATTCAGAAAAGGAAAAAGAAGGAAACAAGTTGGCACACAAGATGGAAAGTTGGCACAAAGGAGTTGATGAGGCTTTTTCATCAAAATTTTGAAGGCAATACCAAAGATTCCTCCACCACACTCTTGATTTCATTATGAGGACTGACAAAAGGGCAAAGTGCATTGAGAATATCCTTGAGCATTCAAGTCTTCTACTCATTCAATTTGCTATTTTCTTGGCTTTTACCTAATTTTTACCATTTCATATATCTTTCTTTTGTTTGATGAATTTCTTTAGATATAGATTTGAATCATGAATAATGGTGGAGAGTAGATAACAAGCAAGCATATGGTAGTACAAAAAGCATGTGTATATGAGTGAGCTCCATTTTCATCATGTACTTAGAACTTAGGAAGAGAGCCACCAAAAATTTCCCTTGAAAGGCTAGTGAGTGAAATTCATCTCAATGAATCATGAAGGTTGAAATTGCTAAGTTGTTGATTTAAGGATAAGATATTAATCCATAGAGCTTAGATTTTTGAGAATTAACAACCCTAGGTAATTTCTTTTCAATTGCTTCTACTTATGTTTGAGAAAAGCTAGGGGATACATATTTAGTACTTTTCGCGAGACGCTCAAGCTTAAGTGTGGGGGAGTTGATAAGTGTCATTTTATTGATTATTTTATATGCTTAAATCCGTGTTTGACCCATATTTTACTTGTGTAATTGTGGATTTACCCTATGTTTTAGGATTTATACTCTTTTTGGACCTAATTGCAAATTTTGATATATTTGAGTTGTTTTGTCACTAAATTTTTGATCTACTTTTGTAGGCTTGAAAGGATCATGGACCTAGGTCATGTTGGGTCAAAGTTGAGTCAAAAGTGGACTGGATCAAGTAATCAAGCGTCAACTAATATGGACCGTCCGATGCAAGAACGGTTAGATCTAGACCATCTGAAAACTTCTGATCAATCCGAGCTGGGATTAAGTCTAATCGAGCGATCAGATCAAGATCTGAAGGTTTCAGCCCAATTGGAGATCATCTAGCCGGGGATCACGATCAGAGGGATCTAGACCATCCATTCAAAGATCAAGGTGATCTGAACCATCCATTGGAGATCTGGCAGATTCGAGCTACCCCGAGGATGATCCTGACCTCTGATCAAGATCTAAAAAATTTGAGTCAAATTGGACAAGGATCCACCGTTGGATGAAGCGGGATTAATCTCAGTCGTTCACTGTTCAACTACTTAAACCAACTCCCCTGTTCAGATCTGATGTCGCGTCTTCGCCAATTGCAGCTCAGTTCTTCTTCGTTCTTCTTCATTTTTTCTTCATTTTTCTTGCGATTTTCTTCAGTGAAGGCGTGGCCAACTCGATCACGATCTTGGAGCAAGATCTGGATCCTTGGGAGAAGGTTTCAATGGCGATTTTAGCTCGAGATTATGCCGGATGCAGAGCTGCTTGAGGGTTTCGGCAGATCTGTGATTTGAACTCTTGGATCTCAACCGCGTTCCATTTCCTTCCATCTGAACCATGTGTAGGGGTCCTAGGATGAGCTCAGATAATTTTCAAATCATCTTCGCAACCATTCATATTGAGATCTAGGGGTTTGGAGTGGATTTTCTAGCTGCGTGCAGTTTGCGAGTAGATCTGAATTGGAGCCAATTTCTCATTGATTTACGAGTTGAAGGGGTTCTTGGCTTGCCCTTGTGTGACGAACAAGGAGATCTTGATACAAGTGAAGGATCGAGACTTGGTTTTTGGTTGTATTTCTTGTTGTCCTAGCTGTAATTTCAGTTTCAGCAAATTAGTTCCTGTTCTGTCGTGTATCAGCTGTTCGTTTTCGTTTCTGAATTTTTTCCAACCTTAATTAGGTTCCATTCTTCAAGTAATTAGCTAGGGAATTGTTCAGTGATCAATTTGAACTTGATTTCAGTTTAATTTCTGTTTTGTTTTTGCGTATCAGAATTGTTGTAGTTGAGTATCAGTTTCTTACTCTGTTTCTGCAAGTTCCAGCTTATTAAGTTTAGTTTTCGGATTTGTCTTGCTTCAATTAGTTTAAATTCTGCATTAGTATCAGATTAGAAGCCTGTTAGAGCACAATAGTTTGCAATCTCAGTTCAATTCTTGTTTCTTTGGTACGTATCAGTTTTTAGTTGAGTATCAATCTTTTTTTCAGTTTCTGAATTGTGTTTCGTGCAGCTGTCAGTTCTTCTTCTGGAATTCTCTATTACATTTTGTCTCATTTGCATAGTAATTGGAATCAATTAATGTGTATCCGTTTTTGTTGCATTTTGCCTTTCAATCATGCAAGTTAGTTGTGCCATTTCTGCCATCAGTTTTATTTCTGCAAACTTAGTTTTATTTCTGAAATTTGAGTAAGTTCACTTTAGTTTCTCCTTATCTCTTTTGTAGATTAGGTAGATGCATTTGATGTCAATTTGTTGAGTTTTATTGCTGCATTAGATTTCAATTCTGCAACATTTCAATTTTTCTGAGTATCATCCCTTGATTTGATTTCTGAGCTTTTGCTACCAACTAGTTCATCATATCTGAATTTGTGCCAAGTAGCCGTTAGCTTTCCTTAAGCTTCCATGATTCTCGATCAGTGACTCAAGTCAGGTTGTATTGCTAGTTTCTGCAATCAATGAACTAAGTTCTACATTTCGATCCTGTCTTCAATCTGTTTCTGCATAACAGTAGGGTGCTAAATTCTTGTACTGCATTAATTTGCTTTTGGAATCTGCACATAATTGGGTTGCTTCTCAGTTACTTACTTCACATAGAATTCAGTTCTGTGTTAATTCAAAACCGCAGTGTGCCATTTCAGAACTTTGTATCAATTTGTCCTGTGCGTATCAAATGTTCATAGCTGAATTGTGTTTGAATTTTCCTTCTTGAAAATAGATTGTTTAGCATTCGGTTTTTCTCGAGATTCAATCCTTGGATCCTGTTGGTTTGCATACAGATTATTCAGATTTTTAGACTTCAATTCTGCATATTGGTTCCTAGTTTCTGCAGTGACATCATTTGAAACTTAGCATTGAGTGAATTCTGATTTCTTCATAATTGGTTGGTTTTAATTGATAGTTACTGAAGTTGAACACAAGGTGTAGTATGCTATTGCAATTTTGTATCAGTTTGATTCCTAAAGTTCGCAGATTTGCATTAGTTGGTTAAAGATGTCAATTGGTTGAGTTCATTAATTACCATAACTAGTCCAAAGATTGTTTAGTTGAATTAACTTCTTTTCATTACGTTTACATTTTATTTGAAACCAAACCCATTTCTTATTTGAAACCCAACAACATTAACGACACATAAACTCAAGCATGAATCGAACAACTTGAACTAGCCCTTGGAAAAAATACGACCTGTGGCCCCTTTACTACGCTTTTATTCTTTAATTGCAAAAAGGGTTTCCAGCACATTTATAAATTCTAAATTCTGATGGACTCACACATTTCGTGACAACTTAACCTAGTATTTCGGGTTCATCAGAAACCAAACAAACCTTTGCTAGAAACCCTAGGTTTAGGGGGAGTTATGATTAAGGGGGAGCATGGTTGCTCCATTCTTGGTATAAGGGGAACCTTGGAGAGGTTCTTAAAAAGCCTTTGTATGTATAGTGTAGGGGGAGCTTTGGAGAAGCGTTAAAAAGCCCGTTGTTGGAAAGTCCTAGCTTGGAGGGCTAGGTGTGAAAATTCTTAACTTGGAGGGTTAGGTGTAGGATGCCTTGGGATAGGATCCAGTTTTGCATTGCATATGCATTGTTTTTGCTATTGACTACTATTTTGCTTTCCCTAACTTAAACGAATTGCCAAATATCAAAAAGGGGGAGATTGTTGAGGCAATCTGTGGTCCGGAGTGACCAAGTATTTTGATGTTTGGGCAAAGGGTTTAAGTTAGGTTTTCCCTTGTATTTAATATGTGTATGTTGAGTGTGCAGGTTGTACAGGTTTACACATATTGACTTGACTGGACGACCTCGGTATAGTGAAGGGTGGCATGGAGACAAGCTGGAGGCTTGTGTGCACCCGAGGGACCTTGGACAGCAGGGACGATGAGATGAGGGGCACGGACTTCGAGACATGCTTGAAGGATGGCATGGAGGCAAGCTGGAGGCTTGCGTGCATCCGAGGGACGGGAGCCGAAGATGAAGAGGGTGCGAAGGCAACAGTCGAGGCTGCGGAGGATGAGTCAGTCGAGTCGTGAGGGTACGAGTGCAGTGTGATTGTACTCGGGAAATCCTAGGGTCTGAGTGTGGAGTGGAATGTACTCAGAAAGGGTAACCTTAGGTGGGTGAGTAGATCAGTCGACTAGCCTGGGGGCAGTCGACTGATGGAACTCACAGAAGGGTCTCAGCCTGGGACCAGTCGACTGCCCCCAGGGCAGTCGACTGGTAGGTGGCTGGTGAGTTGGCTGAGAATTCGAACGTTAGGGTGCAACGGTCAAATTTCAATGGCACCAGTCGACTGCCCTGGGGGCAGCTGACTGGTAGCGAGAGTTTCAGCCCGAGTCCTATTTAAAGAGGACTTCGTGGTGGCTGAGATTCTTGACGAGTTTGGTCTTGGTTAAGGGCCAAAAAGTAGTCTTTGTGCTCAGAAGTTCTCAAGGTGTTGTGGTGAGGTTTCTCCACCCACAAGGAGCGACGAGAGCTAGCCGGAGGTTATCCGGGGAGTGATCCACCGACGGATTCTTGGATTAGTCACCCGGCCGGGGTGGATACCAAGTAAATCAGGTTGTTAGCATTTGTTTAATGTTGTTAGTTTTTATTTTGTTTGTATTTCCGCTGCGCACCTAACAACGTAGGTGAAAAGAATCGACGAAACGCTATTCACCCCCTCTAGCGTACCGAAAACGATCCATCATGACATACTTATCATTGGGAGTAATGATAAGATGATCAAATCCATGAAAGACATGTTGAACTCAAGATTTAACATGAAAGACATGAGCCTAGCTGATGTGATTCTAGGAATCAAAATTCTTAGAACAACTGAAGGACTTGTTCTTAGTCAGTCCCATTATGTAGACAAGATTCTTGAGAAATTCACCAATGGTGATACTGCGTTGGCATGCACACCGATAGATACGAGCCAACATCTATCGAAAAATCGAGGAGAAAGTATCTCTCAGGTAGAGTACGCTCGGGTGATTAGAAGTCTGATGTACTTGATGAATTGTACACGACCAGACTTAGCCTATGTAGTAAGCAAATTGAGTAAATACACGAGTAATCCCGGTGTTGAGCACTGAAAAGGGATAACAAGAGTAATGAGGTA
The DNA here is from genome assembly GCA_024364735.1 of Boesenbergia rotunda. Taxonomy (NCBI): domain Eukaryota; kingdom Viridiplantae; phylum Streptophyta; class Magnoliopsida; order Zingiberales; family Zingiberaceae; genus Boesenbergia; species Boesenbergia rotunda. The sequence goes on from JAGFNQ010003665.1 coordinate 208,758, forward strand.
CTTGCGATATACTCGTGAAAATAGACTGCACTATATGAGATATCTTGCTGTTATCGAAGGATACAACGATGCGAGTTGGATATCTGTCATAAAAGACTCGAAGTCTATGAGTGGTTATTTGTTCACTCTGGGAAGTGCAGTCATTTCATGGAAATTTTCTAAGCAAACTGTAATAACCAGATCCACGATGGAATCTGAGTTTGTAGCTCTTGACAAATGTGGTGAAGAGGCTGAATGGTTACGACAATTCTTAGAAGATGTGCTGAGATGGCCAAAACCCGTGTTGGCAATCAGCATACATTGTGATAGTCAATCTGCAATTGGTCGGGCACAAAGCTATCTGTATAATGGTAAGTCTAGACATATACGTCGAAAACACAATACCATTAGACAACTACTCTCAGCTGGGATTATCACTGTTGACTATGTGAAATCAAAGGATAACTTAGCGGATCCGCTAACCAAAGGGTTAAATCGAGAGTTAGTTGCAAGCTCATCAAGAAGGATGGGTTTGATGTCAATAGAAAATGTTGGTGCTAAGGAAACCCAACCTATGCAGACTGGAGATCCCAAGAACTAGGTTCAAAGGGACAACCTAACTGCACTGACAAAGGTGGTCACTGTAAGGGAATGACCCTTTGAAACAGTGAAGGATGGAGGTTAAGCATACGGCTTTTAATGATTCAATAGACTTATGTGAAAAACTCTTAAGAGATCACCTATGTGAGAAAGAAGTGGGGCCACTTCGAAGAGAATTGGAGGCACAATCCTTAGAACTTTTCGCAGAAACAGGCGTGCTCATGGCCAAGAACGAACACACTCATGAGAACTGAGGTGTATCAGGGAGAGTCCTAGGTGAGATGTGTCAATGCTTACATAAACGGCAACACAGTTCAAGGGCATCATGTCTACTGTCAGCCAGGAAGCAAACAGATCTTCATAAGGGAAGGTTCAAAGGGTGAAACCTACCTGTCCTATACACGACTCAACTGCTGAATGCTATCATCATGTTTCCATTCATGTTGGGGATTGTTGGATATCTTGTGTGAATGGAAGAGAGGTGGTGGGACTTTAGTCCCACATTGACACTTTCTAGTGAATGAAAAGTGAGGAGGAGAATAAAGGGACTCCATTGTGAGTTGGCTTTAGTCCCACATTGGGAGTTTTAAGGTAAAATGTTTGGTTTATATTATCACAAGCATGATAGTTGTGAACAAATGCTAGGAGAGAGACTCTCTCTCACGCGTGGGTGCGCAGGGGGGGTGCAAATCCAGGGCCCGGATTTGTACTGAACCAAGTGAACTCGTGTGCGTGCACGACCCGCGCACGTCGAATGTGTTGGATCGAGAAGAATGATAGAGGGGGGGGGGGTGAATATCGTAAACCATTTCGGATTTAGAGAGAGAATGCACAGCAGAAAATTAGCACGAAAACCAAACGCGAACACAAGGATTTACTTGGTTCGGAGTCGCGGTCGGCTCCTACTCCAAGGCCCACGGTCGTTGACCGTTTACAGCGGGCAATTCTATATGTGCGCAAAACGTTTACAGCAGAATATCACAATTGTAGTACAGTAAACTGAAACATAACACTCTTTGTTACCGGCACCCGGTGTAGATTGTACTTCGGAGCAGAGGGTCGTCGTCGGCGCTTGTATCTCGAGATGGGAGGTTTCTGGAGCAGAGCACTTGAGTCGAAGAGCGTATTGGCATTGGAAGAATGTATTCAGAAGCCTTGGGGGTTGAGCCCCTTATATAGTGCACTTGGGGGCGCCCTCCGCGTGTCACACGATCCGCAAACATCTCGGTCAGCCCTTATCCCTCCAGGATCAGGCTCGAGGTTTGACGGGGGCGCCCGGGAAGCAGGGGGCGCCCGGGTTGACTCAGTCTGCGGGCTTCTCGCTGGCTTGAACTCTATCTGCTTCGTTGGCTTGGACCCAGGGCGCCCGAGGCATCCGGGGCGCCCGAGAGCACAGGGGCGCCCGGGAGCATGGGGGCGCCCCGCCCAGTGAGCTTCCGAAGCTTTTGTTTACTCAACTCTTGTTTGGCTTTTACCTAGGGCGCCCGGGACCTCTCGGGCGCCCAACCCAGCTGCTGACTCTCTCCTTTGAGCCGTTCTGAGCTACAGACACTCGTTCCTTCGGTCCTGCATCCAGGGTTAATACCAAACATGATAAAGCAAGTATGTTAGTGAGTCTTACAGCCGTAGTTGTCTTGGTTCTGACTTTGGGTCTCCAAAATGGAGCCCTAGGTCGAACAGACGCCTACTGTTCCCTCGACGGGGAACGCGTCCTCACCTACTCCTCTCAGGAGAATTTACCTATTGCCAACTGGCTCCTCCGGTTGGACTTTTGCCCAGCAGTCCTTCGCCAGGTGCCTAGCTGTCCTTCGCCAGGTCTTTAGTACCAGGCAGTCCTTCGCCTGGTGCCTAGCAGTCCTTCGCTAGGTCTTCGACTCCTAACAGTCCTTCGCTAGGTGCCCAGCAGCCCTTCACCAGGTCTTAGGGTTCCGATGCCTAGCAGTCCTTCGCTAAGTGCCTAGCAGTCCTTCGCTAGGACTTCAATCTGCACACTCAAGTAACTTTATTAGATCACAAATAAACTTATCTTTGAATCCTTTGCCAATATCAAAACAAGGTTCGATATGGTGCTTCCTGCACCAACAGAATGCCCGACCGGTCGGGGCAAAATTTGTCCAAGTAGATGAACCAACATTTTGTCAAATTATTTTTGCTCGAATGTAACTGATGTATTAATTTTGATTAATGTGCGAGATCAGTAACCCCCAGACGTTTGGTTCTGGTCGGGTAAATGGCAGTAAATGATGATTAATTCGTCATGCGAGGTCTGAGCCTATGTAAGGAGGCCGTGACCGAGAGCAAAGGATTTAGACGATAGAAAAATTCTTCTCTACTCCACCTCATTCCAGACCTCCATTGATAGCAGTCGGGTACCTCCTCAGTTTGCCACGAGCAACGAGTGCTTCGTTGTACCCGTGGTCGGCTATTGTATCCTGAGAGATAATCGTCCATCTGAGCCTCGAAGCACCGCCGGAGGAGGACGAATCTGTTTCAAGGAAACTGCGCTTTGCAGGCCTCAGCAAATTCTTGTTCGGTCGGGAGACGCCCGACTATTGCTCGGGAGCTCACTCGGCCATTTCGCTCGGAAGCTCACTCGACCACTCAAGAGCTCAGTCGGCCATTTCGCTCGAGAGCTCACTCGGCCTCTCAGGAGATCACTCGGCCACTCGGGAGCTCACTCGGCCTCTCGGGAGCTCACTCGGTCACTCGGGAGCTCACTCGGCCATTTCGCTCGGGAGCTCACTCAGGAGCTCGGGAATTCCGCTCGGGAGACTGCAGACTATGTAAACAACAGCTCAGGTCACTCAACAGAGATAAGTTGAAGTTATTTAATTAATTTCAATTTATTGTAACTTTTCCGAAAATTCTCGAAATTTCCTCCGACAGAGGACATACTTGAGAAGGGGGATAAATAATGGTGAGGGTCCAAAAAAACACAGGATAGCACACCATAAATTTCATCATTGCTCTCGGAGTGCTTGATATCATCAGCAAAGGTGCTGTTATACACATAGAGAGGCGAAGTACTAAGATCGCCATAGACCACACCAAGGCTCTGGTAAGCAAGCATTAGCACTGAACTCCAAGTTTGTCTCTGCAGTTCAAGTAGCAAGTGACGTTCCCTCTTTAAGCAACAACAAGGATGAAAATTTTACAAGATCTTAGCTTGGATACGAAATGAGCAAGTTGAAAGAAGAAAACCAAACGAACAAACTTAAATTTTAGCCCAAGGGGGGAAATCAAAAGATTTAACTTCCAGACTAGAGGAGGAGGAGGAAAATAGAAACGCCCAAGAAGCTAAAGAACCACGGGCATGTAGCTTAAACTCCAAACAAGACCCTCCATGCTCAATCAACCTCGAATTCCGAACTCGACAAAGCCAAAACTGCACGGAGGAGATTCAAGGTCCAAACTTGACCACCGATAAGCTAACCGCCGCCACTCACCTTGGCAGGGTTGATGTAGGAACCGGCCTCGAGATCCATAGCGCGCGCCGTGGAACTCAGAATCGCATCCGATGACCAAGATTCTTGGAAGCGGAAGAAGGTTCGGCCACGGCAGCTAGTGACAGAGTAGGAATCAAGCATAAGCCAAGCCCAAAATATTTACAACACCAAAAGAAGAATCATAGCAATTATTGCCTTGACGCTTCTGCATTCTGTTCCTCTTGTGTTCCGCCACTAACCGACCTCTTCCGGACGCAAAGAATCGAACTTTTATGGTGTACCAGAACAAAAATGGCTTCTGGTAGCCTCTGGACACAAGGTAAACATAAAGAGACGGCTTCTATGCTGATGACCTAACATTGACAGGACGTAAGGAAAGAAGAAAAATTACAATGGTGGAAACGAAATACCATGCAACTTCCTTTGTCATACTTTTAGCAGGAAGAACAAACAGGAGAATCAGTCAACACTGATACGTTGGTGCTCGTTGAATGATGGAAATGGCCCTTAAGGGCTGATCGGATGGTAAGATGTCTGATCGTTTGTTTCGGGGTCACAGGTTCGAAGGTCGTCAGTTGTACACGGGGATAAAATCCTGGTCTGCTAGCTTTAATCCTCTCGATCCCAAGCGTCTCACCACACCAGTGATAACCGTGATTTACCTCCTTCTGGATTCTTATGGAATGGGGCCTGGGCCAGGGGCCGTTAAGGTGACGGTTCCATTTTTTTTTTTTTTTGCTTCCTTGAATGCTGGAAATGGACCATTAGATTATCAAAAATTTCTCCGGATGAAACCCTGGACAATGATACAGTCGTAGGGGAAAAATAGCATTAGGTTTAGTAAGTTAATGAATGAATTTTTTTTAATCGATGATTACATTGCGAATACTTCTCAATTTATCTTGGTATTTCATAAGAAATTTTTATGAAATAATCATCTTAAAATTAATTAGCGGAAGTTGGATATCTATTATTGCTTATTTTGATTGATGTATTAGTTACTACCTGAAATCAAATTACAAAATTGATATCCAGAAAAATTTATCATAATAATGACAAAATTTTATCCCACTAGGTAGGATTATTATATGGATCTTTCTATGTCATTAGATTTTATCCCATACTATATCATTATTTATATTTAAATAAATTTTATCTTAATTATATTATTTTTAACTATGTTTTTTTTTTATCTTCCTCGTTTGATATAGACATTTGTCATAATTTCACATAGTCTAACTAGAACATTTATTGGTTGTCTAAATATATGTTTGTATCATCTTAAATGTGTTTTTCAGAGTTTTTCCTTAATAGATGCAACATTGACTTTCACTCTAATATTTTCATTTCTTATTCTCTCCATACCTTAACATCCTCATCTCTGTAACTTTGATTTTTTACTTATATACTTGTGATATAGCCCAACATTCAGCTTTGTATAATATAGCAAGTCGAGCCGTAATTTTGTGAAACTTTGCTTTAAATCTTAGAAATATTTTACGATCACAAAGAACACATGATGCACTCCTTCATTTCAATCATCTCACTTATATTATATATAAGACATCTCTCGATAAGATCCGTGGTGAAATGGTAGCGCGTCTGACTCTAGATCAGAAGGTTGCGTGTTCGATTCATGTCAGGTTCAATCCTTACAATAATTTATTTTTTGTCCCCACGAGATGGACTGATGGTTAGTGTGTGGGTGTTGCCACCTGAGGTCTAGGAGTCAAAACCTGGCAAAGCCAATGTGTCTACCCTCCTCACGCACTAGCCATAGCATTCGGGCTAGTAGCCCCCATGATTTACCTCCTTCGTGTTGGCCCTGGGACGGGTTGGGCGCTGGGGATTAGCGAATCGCCTTTTGCTACTATATAAGACATCTCTCACCCTAGGAGCTATGATGCAACGGAAGGGCGGTAAGTTATCACCTAGACATCCATGATTTAATACCTTAGCATCCTCATATCTGTAACTTTGATTTTTTACTTATATACTTGTGATATAGCCCAACATTCAGCTTTGTATAATATAGCAAGTCGAGCCGTAATTTTGTGAAACTTTGCTTTAAATCTTAGAAATATTTTACGATCACAAAAAACACATGATGCACTCCTTCATTTCAATCATCTCACTTATATTCTATATAAGAAATCTCTAGATAGGATCTGTGGCGCAATGGTAGCGCGTCTGACTCCAGATCAGAAGGTTGCGTGTTCGATTCATGTCGGGTTCAATCCTTAAAATAATTTATTTTTTGTCCCCACGAGATGAACTGATAGTTAGTGTGTGGGTGTTGCCACCTGAGATCTGGGAGTCAAAACCTGGCAAAGTCAGTGTGTCCGCCCTCCTCACGCACTAGCCATAGCATTCGGGCTAGTAGCCCCCGTGATTTACCTCCTTCGTGTTGGCCCTGGGACGGGTTGGCGGGGGCGCTGGGGATTAGCGAATCGCCTTTTACCATTATATAAGACATCTCTCATCCTAGGAGCTATGATGCAACGGAAGGGCGGTAAGTTATCACCTAGACATCCATAATTTAATACCTTAACATCCTCATCTCTGTAACTTTGATTTTTTACTTATATACTTGTGATATAGCCCAACATTCAGCTTTGTATAATATAGCAAGTCGAGCCGTAATTTTGTGAAACTTTGCTTTAAATCTTAGAAATATTTTATGATCACAAAGAACACATGATGCACTCCTTCATTTCAATCATCTCACTTATATTCTATATAAGACATCTCTCGATAGGATCTGTGGCGCAATGGTAGCGCGTCTGACTCCAGATCAGAAGGTTACGTGTTCGATTCAAGTCGGGTTCTATCCTTACAATAATTTTTTTTTGTCCCCATGAGATAGACTGATGGTTAGTGTGTGGGTGTTGCCACCTGAGGTCTGGGAGTCAAAACCTGGCAAAGCCAGTGTGTTCGCCCTCCTCATGCACTAGCCATAGCATTCGGGCTAGTAGCCCCCGTAATTTACCTCCTTCGTGTTGGCCCTGGGACGGGTTGGCGGGGGCGCTGGGGATGAGCGAATCACCTTTTGCCACTATATAAGACATCTCTCACCCTAGGAGCTATGATGCAACGGAAGGGCGGTAAGTTATCACCTAGACATCCATGATTTAATACCTTAACATCCTCATCTCTGTAACTTTGATTTTTTACTTATATACTTGTGATATAGCCCAACATTCAGCTTTGTATAATATAGCAAGTCGAGCCATAATTTTGTGAAACTTTTCTTTAAATCTTAGAAATATTTTACGATCACAAAGAACACATGATGCACTCCTTCATTTCAATCATCTCACTTATATTCTATATAAGACATCTCTCGATAGGATCCGTGGCGAAATGGTAGCGCGTCTGACTCCAGATCAGAAGGTTGCGTGTTCAATTCATGTCGGGTTCAATCCTTACAATAATTTATTTTTTGTCCCCACGAGATGGACTGATGGTTAGTGTGTGGGTGTTGCCACCTGAGGTCTGGGAGTCAAAACCTGGCAAAGCCAGTGTGTCTGCCCTCCTCACGCACTAGCCATAGCATTCGGGCTAGTAGCCCCCGTGATTTACCTCCTTCGTGTTGGCCCTGGGACGGGTTGGCGGGGGCGCTGGGGATGAGCGAATCGCCTTTTGCCACTATATAAGACATCTCTCACCCTAGGAGCTATGATGCAACGGAAGGGCGGTAAGTTATCACCTAGCATCCATGATTTAATACCTTAGCATCCTCATCTCTGTAACTTTGATTTTTTACTTATATACTTGTGATATAGCCCAACATTCAGCTTTGTATAATATAGCAAGTCGAGCCGTAATTTTGTGAAACTTTGCTTTAAATCTTAGAAATATATTACGATCACAAAGAACACATGATGCACTCCTTCATTTCAATCATCTCACTTATATTCTATATAAGAAATCTCTCGATAGGATCTGTGGCGCAATGGTAGCGTGTCTGACTCCAGATCAGAAGGTTGCGTGTTTGATTCACGTCGGGTTCAATCCTTACAATAATTTATTTTTTGTCCCCACGAGATGGACTGATAGTTAGTGTGTGGGTGTTGCCACCTGAGGTCTGGGAGTCAAAACCTGGCAAAGTCAGTGTGTCCGCCCTCCTCACGCACTAGCCATAGCATTCGGGCTAGTAGCCCCCGTGATTTACCTCCTTCGTGTTGGCCCTGGGACGGGTTGACGGGGGCGCAGGGGATGAGCGAATAGCCTTTTACCACTATATAAGACATCTCTCATCCTAGGAGCTATGATGCAACGGAAGGGCGGTAAGTTATCACCTAGACATCCATAATTTAATACCTTAACATCCTCATCTCTGTAACTTTGATTTTTTACTTATATACTTGTGATATAGCCCAACATTCAGCTTTGTATAATATAGCAAGTCGAGCCGTAATTTTGTGAAACTTTGCTTTAAATCTTATAAATATTTTACGATCACAAAGAACACATGATGCACTCCTTCATTTCAATCATCTCACTTATATTCTATATAAGGCATCTCTCGATAGGATCCGTGGCGCAATGGTAGCGCGTCTGACTCCAGATTAGAAGGTTGCATGATCGATTCATGTCGGGTTCAATCCATACAATAATTTATTTTTTGTCCCCACGAGATGGACTGATAGTTAGTGTGTGGGTGTTGCCACCTGAGATCTGGGAGTCAAAACCTGGCAAAGTCAGTGTGTCCGCCCTCCTCACGCACTAGCCATAGCATTCGGGCTAGTAGCCCCCATGATTTACCTCCTTCGTGTTGGCCCTGGGACGGGTTGGCGGGGGCGCTGGGGATTAGCGAATCGCCGTTTACCACTATATAAGACATCTCTCATCCTAGGAGCTATGATGCAACGGAAGGGCGGTAAGTTATCACCTAGACATCCATAATTTAATACCTTAACATCCTCATCTCTGTAACTTTTATTTTTTACTTATATACTTGTGATATAGCCCAGCATTCAGCTTTGTATAATATAGCAAGTCGAGCCGTAATTTTGTGAAACTTTGCTTTAAATCTTAGAAATATTTTACGATCACAAAGAACACATGATGCACTCCTTCATTTCAATCATCTCACTTATATTCTATATAAGACATCTCTCGATAGGATCCGTGGCGAAATGGTAGCGCGTCTGACTCCAGATCAGAAGGTTGCGTGTTCGATTCAAGTCGGGTTCTATCCTTACAATAATTTTTTTTTTGTCCCCATGAGATGGACTGATGGTTAGTGTGTGGGTGTTGCCACCTGAGGTCTGGGAGTCAAAACCTGGCAAAGCCAGTGTGTCCGCCCTCCTCACGCACTAGCCATAGCATTCGGGCTAGTAGCCCCCGTGATTTACCTCCTTCGTGTTGGCCCTGGGACGGGTTGGCGGGGGCGCTGGAGATGAGCGAATCGCCTTTTGCCACTATATAAGGCATCTCTCACCCTAGGAGCTATGATGCAATGGAAGGGCGGTAAGTTATCACCTAGACATCCATGATATAATATCCGGCTATGACACATTTTGCAAAAAAAAAAAAAATCTTTAAATGGGGGGGGGGGGGGGGGTAGCCGTGGGATGTTGAGGTTCTGAAGCACCTGCCGCGAGCATTTCCTAATTTACCATATTGGCCGGTGGAAAATTTTCGTGGGGTCAGGTGGGTCGTCCCGGGTCGACTGTTACCTGGTTTATCATTTTTTATATAAAACATTTCTCTCAATCCCTCTATTCTTTTGCAAAAATGATTAAAATTATTAGTTACTAACAACGAAACATTTCCTATCTTAATAATTATCTCATTACATCTAATATTTCTAAACTTAAATTACATATATTTCATCTTTACTCTACTATGTCTAAAATCTTTCACTTCTAATATTTCTGGTTAAGATTTGAGTTTAGCATTTTAATCCGTCACGTTCTCACCTACTAAAAAATATGATATCCAAAAAAATTTTAGAAACAAATGATGAACTAGATAATAGTCGAAATTGGGGAGACCAGTGTGGCCCCATGAAAATTTTTCACCGAGCGCTAGGGTAAATCGGGAAGTGCTCATGGTGGGAGGTCCAAAAGCCCAGTATCTCATGATTGTGTACCTCATTTGGAGGGGAACTCTACAAAATGCATCGAAGTTGAGGATCGAACTGTAGGTACTTGGATCATAACTTGCCGCCTTTTTATTGTACCATAATCCTTGGGGGAAAAAACTTAGAAGATAGTAATTAAGGTGGTTAATCTAACAAATCCAAACGTTTTTTCTCCGTTTGTGTATGAACCAATCTTAACAATTAAGATAGTAGCAAAACATCTTAATCAACTTGACCTGTTCGATAGTTTAACTTGTAATCGTGTTTGACAATTTGGACCCTTTTTGGTGTGTTGCAAGTCAAAGTAATTATAGTTTTGTAAAATGTACTTCTCAAATCTTTGATGGTTGTGAATTAGATTTCAATGAAAGGGATTGAAGTGAGAATTTGTGGATACATGGTTGACTAGATGGATCACATCTACACGAGTGCAATAAGCAACATGGAATATTCCAAATCCATCAATTAATAAGATTCAAAAGAAAATCTTTTCTTCGTTTGAATTTTTGTGACATATTTTCTTGAAATAAAATGTTTCTTTTGTTGGATACGATTTTTCAAAGCAAAATTTTGATACCATCAATCGTTGAAAGTCAAGTTTGGCTTCAAAATCGAAATCTACATTTCGCGTAGATAAATATGGACTATTAATTTGCTCAAAATCGATTAAGGATGAATGAGAAATTAATTGTTCAAGATATGCTCAAATAAACATTAAAGAAAAAGATGGGTCTTTAGTCCCACATTGCTAACCGACGAGAGCCAGTGTTTCCTTATATGTGTTCCTGTGCTAATGTTGTTAATACAAAAGCACAGGAGGTCTCTATCCTTGGGCGAGCAGGTGCTCGCACCTACGAGCCCACCACCCGCTGTAACGCCCGCCCCTTACGTGAGCGACGTGTTACCCTTTTTTTCTTTTTCGTTCATTATTGCATATGTAGCGTAAATATAGCAGCGGAAATAATACTAAATCATGAACATATGCAATTAGATAAATTTCTTTCTAACTAAACTACTTTAAGCATGTGAATCATAGCATAACATATTTAACAAGAGAGTATATAGTTTTACATTAAGCATGTATATCATAAAGAACTTCAACTCCAACAAGTAGAAAGCGTAAACATAAGAACTAACACATGTAGTTTATAAGTAGCACCATTAAGTCTATGATAAATAGGTCCATAAGTAAGAGTAAAGACAACAGTAGGATCATTCTGCCAAGTCACTGCCACACACACACATGTCCTCCTGCTGCTTCCCCTTTAGTTTGATCTGCAACATAAGAAGGTAGACTATAAGCATAAAATGTTTAGTAAGCTCCTTGCTTACTGACAAAATTCGTACATCACATAGAAATCTACATCATTTGACATAAACATATAACATGACTAAATACTTAAAACATCTAAAGCACATAAGCATAAACACTTAAAACCTGAATATGTGTGTCGTTATTAAGGACATATGGCATGAGTAAGTACTTAAAGCACCTAACATTCGCATAATCTTTAAAACATAATCATGTGCATAATCATTAGACATAGCATATGCAATATCATTAAACATAAACATATGCATAAACATTAAACATAAACATATGCATAAACATTAAACATAGCATATGCAATATCATTAAACATAAACATGTGCATAAACATTAAACATAGCATATGCAATATCATTACACATAAACATTAAACATAGCATATGCAATATCATTAAACATAAACATGTGCATAAACATTAAGCATGCTCTTTGAAAAATATATATAATATAATACTTGAACATTAACATATCATCATCATTGGAATCCCTGGCTTGTACCCATTCATCATTTGCGCGCATCCCTTAGTAGAGTACGAGGTAGCTAATCTCGACCTACTAAGGTACTAGGCAACCTCTAGCCTAGGGACAGCTACGGTAGTCTAGAATCGGGGCCTTGCTTAGGAGCCCACCCTTTGGACCTTTTTCAAGATCCGGTACAAGCCAATACATAAAGTAAAATATCATACATGATTCCTTTCCTTTCCATAGCAATTTCTCTTTAGCATAGCGTTCGTCATTTCTTTTCTTTTCTTAGGAATTGCTATTTAGACATTCTTTTATTCATAATGTCATACATGTCATGGGCATACATTCACAGCATGTACATCATCATAACTTTCAAGCATGAATATGGCATGGAGAAAACATAATTTCATGGTAAGGAAATTCATAACATGTCAACTTATCATTCATGATTCATAAAACACATAATGTTCAATTTCAAACTAAGGATAATACACCTAGGGAACTTATTCCATTTTTTTCATCTATCATGGCATAATGAAACATGGATACCTTTAATTATACCATAATTTAACATATATTCTACTGGTCAAAAACATTTAGATAGGGTTATCATGGCATAAAAACACAACACAACATCACACAACTCATGCAACATGCATACATTGAATATCCTATTACAAAGAGACATCATCAAGTGAGGTAGTGACCTTAACCCATCCAAAAACCCAATTTAAGGTACTGATCATAAACTTCTAAGGTTCATATCAACATGAAAATGACAAAGAAACAAGAACAATTGATTCATACAACATGCATATAATATATATTCTAACACTAGGAAAATGTTAACAAGTAACATGGCATCTTTAACTCTTTTTTTCTTTTCATCTATCATGGCATAATGAAACATGGATATCTTTAATTCAACCATAATTCATCATATACTCTACTGATCAAAATATTTAGATAGGGTTATCATGGCATAAAAACACAACACAACATCTTACAACCCATACAACATGCATATATTGAATATCGTATTACCAAGAGACATTATCAAGTGAAGTAGTGACCTTAACCCATCCTAAAACCTAATTTAAGAAACTGATCAGAAACTTCTAAGGTTCTTATCAACATGAAAATGACCAAAAACAAGAACAATTGATTCATACAACATGCATATAATACATATTCTAACACTAGGAAGCATTAGCAAGTAACATGACATCTTTAACTCATTTTTTGTCCTTATTTAGGGTATTAACCGAACATGATCAGAGGGCAAACATGGCCTAAAATATATATAAAACCCTCAAACAAACATTAACAAGGAATTAAAAACCATTAGTTAGTCAAAAAGAACCCAAACATCTTCTTATGGCCAAAAAGTCTATGGCTTCTTGAAAGCCTTGGCCTAAACTTTTAAGGGTCTTTTTGCTTCATCTTTTTTTTCATCATAACTCATAACTTAACATCAAGAAAACATTGAGTTATTAGATAGCCTCAAACACAAACCTAGGCCCTAAATCCATGCTTGGCCGAAATCCACTCATAGGGAAAAACTTCACGATTTTTAGCAATACATCGCAAGATCATACAAGAACATAAACAAAACGTATATAAGATATTATGTTGTAGGTGAGGGGAGTCTTACCCTTGTGCTAAAGATTTTCAAACAATATATATCACCTAGAAGGAGAAAGAAGAACTTCTTGCTCCTTGGCTCTTCCTTTGCTTCACAAACACAAAGCCTTCACTAGATCTTCTTGAATAGAATTTTTTTTTTTTGATGGAGAGAGGGCTTGGTGGTTTTGGCAATGAGAAGGAGGAGGGGTGCCTTATGGCATTTTTTTTCCTTCCCTCATCTTCTTATAGTAAATGAAGAGGTATGCCTCTTCACTTTCCATGGTGACCCCTTTACCTTCCATGATGACTCTTCATCCTCTATGGTGCCTTTTCATCTCCCTTATCCTTACACCTATCTACAATTTCCTTTATCCTCCTAATAGCACTCCCTTGCTAGGTGAATTGGTTACATATGCATACTTAAGGCTTACAATATCTCTAAGGTCCAAGGTTAGATCCTTGGCATGCACCTACCTCATTTCATTTTTTTTTATATTCTTTTGCAAGCCCATCTAAAGTAAGGCTCATTACATGATGCGTTATTTCTTTTATCCTCATGGGGCCCATTAGGATAACTAACAAGTGTTATTTAAGACCCATTAGGAATTTTCACCATTTAGAGCCCATATAAGGCCCATTAACATGCACATACAGGAGACCTTTATGTCTGGTTTTGGCAACCCCGCCACATTGGTATGGTGTTTTTCTACTCCTCCTTTCAGTTGTACTTATCACTGCCTGTACATGTGTTATTTCGATAGCCTGTTACTACTGTTGCTAGCTTATAGTATCTTGCATATCTGATGAGATATCCGCTGAGTACTGTGGACTCACCCCGTTAGCTCCTTATTTTTATTTCAGGATGATCGACTAGAATGCCCGACAGCCTGTCCTAGCTCGCGTATCATCGAGATGATTCTCGGGGTGTCCTTGTATTTTGATGGTGGTACATGTTGGTACCCTCTTTCTGTTCATTTTGTCTTTTCGTTTCCGCTATTGTATTCATGTTTTGTTGGGTTGTCTTGCATGACAGTATAGTTGTACTTTTGTGTACCATGGAGGCCTTTGTTTCATTTTGTTTTGTAGTAAGTCGTACCAGTATGCAGCCTTTGACATTATTTTCATTTTCTTTGAATGCAGACATTTGTTCCAGCCCTATAGGCTGCGGTACAATAGGCTAAGGTTGTCGTTGAGGTTAGGTTTTCTTAGTTGTTCGCCGAGTCGAGGGAGTGGCAGTCCGGTCAGTATCGGGCGGATAGCTCCTCGGGGGGTGACAAATCAAACCTTGGCACCTCATCCCGCATAATAACTAGAAAGTTGCTCCTGTGACTTAAAGCATCTACTACTTGATTAACAACCCCTACTTTATGTTTAACAACATAGGTGAACTACTCCAAATAAGTAACCCATCCTGTATGGTTGGGTAACACCTTGCCCTGCTGGTGTAGGTGTCTCAATGAATCATAATCTGTATATAACACAAATTCTTTGTGAAATAAATAGTGACCAATACCTCACGACTTGCACAACGACATAGAATTCTACATCATAAGTACTGTAATTAAGTTTTACTCTAAAAAGTTTATCACTAAAAAATACCACTGGTTTGCTGTTCTGACTAACTATTGAGTCAATGAAGCATTCGTGTGGAAATCAAATGGCTAGGAAAATCGATGTCGTTGTGAGTCGATCTTTAATCATTCGAAAATCATACTCTGCATTTGCAGTCCACTCAAATTTGCAACCGTTCAAACAATTTGTTATGGGAGTCATAATGCTACTGAAAGAAGCAATGAAACGTATATAAAACAAGGTTGGTCCATGAAAACTTCTTGCTTCTGTTAAGGTCGTCGGTGTAGGTGATAAGTGCTATTTTATTGATTATTTCAGATGTTAAAATTCATGTTCGACCCACATTTTACATGCGTGACATTGAATTTACCCTCGGTTCCATAGATTACTTTTATTTTGGGCTTTATTGCAAATCTTTATACATTTGAAATATTTTTGAACTTAATTGTCGATCTATTTTTGTAGGCATGAAAGGATCATGGACCGAGTTCAAGAATGGTCAGGATCAGGCTCAGATCAAGGCGATCAAGCTCTGGAGAACTATGAGCCGTCCATTCAGAAGTTAAGCAGATCTCGATCATCCAGGGCAAATCAGATGGATCTAAGCTGAGGAAAGTTAGATCTGATCATCATAATGAGATTTGGAGGTTTAGGGGCAAATTGGAGAAGATCTAGCCGTTGGATCAAGACAAGGGGATCTAGACCATCCATTTGAGTAAAAGAGAAGATATGGACCATCCGCCACTGATCTAGTTAATCCGAGCTAGGGTTAGGGTTAATCAAGCACTCTGATCAAGATCTGAAGGTTTCATCCAAATCAGAGATCATTAGGCCATTGGATCAAGATCAGAGGGATCTAGAGCGTCCATTCAAAGATCAGGTTGATTTGAGCCATCCGATGCAAATCTGGAGGATCCGAGCTACCCCGAGGCAGATCCTGACCCCTGATCAACGTCATTAAATTTTGGGTTCAATCAGAGTAGTTTTAGCCGTTGGATTAAGTCAAATCAATCTGGGTCGCTCATTCCTAAATACTTAAGGAAAATTCCCTCAACTTTCTTCCTCGTCACGTCTTCGCCGCAACAGTGTTTCTTCATCGTGTTCTTCATTTTTTGCTTGCAATTTCCTTAGTTTGAAGGCGTGACCACCTCAACTTCAACCTTGGATCAAGATTTGGGTGCCCCCACGGGCTGGATCGGATGGTAAGGCGTCTGCTGCTTGAATCGGAGGTCTCAGGGTCGAGGGTCGCCAGTTGCGCACAGGGATAAAACCCTGGTCTGCTGGCATTAAATTCCCTCGACCCCAGGCGCCTCACCACACCAGTGATAACCGTGATTTACCTCCTCCATGTTGGTCCTGGGGCGGGCTGGCGGGGGCGATGGGGGCGAGCGTTTCTCCTTTTTGAATTGGATCATGATTTGGCTCATTGGAGGAAAGCTTCTGTGGAGAATTCAGCTCGAATTTGCGTCGGACAGAGCTGCTTGAGGGTTTCGGCAGTTCTGCGGTCCAATCACTTGTTTCTCATCCGCGAGCCATTTCCGATCATCTGAGCCGTCTGTAGGGGTTCTCAGGTGAGCTCAGAGCGTCCTCAAATCATCATCGCAATCCCATCCATTGAGATCGAGGAGATTGGATTCGATTTTCCAGCTGAGCGCAGTTTGAGTAGAATCAATCGATTGGAGTTGTCTCTAGTGATTTGCGGAGCTGAAGGGGTTCTTGGCTTGCCCTTGTGTGACGAACAAGGAGGTTTTGAGCTAAGAGAGTGATTGAGGCTTAGACTTCTTATTGAATTTTCAAGTTGTAGCAGTAATTTCTGAATTCTGTAGTCTGTTCTGTTTCTGTTTTTCGTATCAGCTACTTAGTTTCAATTTCTGAATTGTTCCAGTTTCAATTAGTGTTTCAATTATGCAAGTTAATCAGTCGGTAGCTTGTTTAGTTAACAATTGTTCTTGATTACAGTTCATGTCATGTTTAATTGCTTGCGTGTCAGTTTGTTAGTTGCGTATCAACATTTAGTTTCTGCAATTCTCAATCCTTTAGTTCCTGCATTTTAGATCAGCTAGTCTAGTTTAATTCTGAATTGTTCTGATACTAGTTTGGTAAAATCGATCTTAGTTTGCCTTGTGAGTGCTTAAGTTCAGTTGTTCCCTGATTTAGTCTTCGATTTCTGCACACACGCACTTTTGTTTCTGAACTTAGAGTTTTTCTGCACAGTAGTTTTGTTCTTCTCCAGTTTCTGAATTGCATATCAAGCTAGCCATAGTTTTCTTGTCTGCATTTACCTTGTAGCTGGTTGCATCTCCAAAGGCCTTGGTATAAATCTTTGCATTTGGTTTCAGCCGAACTGCTGCACATCAGTGTCCAAGTCAGCAGGTTTTCAGCATTAAGTTTTCAAGTTTTCTTCAGTTGTATCTTCTGGATTTCATGCCAAGTAAACATTAGTTTTTTTTCTTAGCTTGTCTGAACTTGGATTAGAGATTCGAATTTAGCTTGCATTTGCTAGTTCAGTACTTGTTCTGTTGCGCATTTCTGCATTGAACTTAGGAAGTTCTGTTTGTCATTTCTGTAGTGGATGCAATTCTACAAATCAGTTTGGTCTCTGAGTTGTTGCTTACATTCATTCATTTCTGAAGACAATTGTTGCTGAATTCTTCATTTAATTTGTCGGCTTCAAATTCATTTACGTTATATCAGTTATAGTTCTCTATTTAGCATCTAGTTTTGGCACATAAGTTTTCTTCCCTTGTGTATCAAGTTGATTTCACTTTTTCCACTTTGTATCAAGATAAGTTTCGGCATTAGTATCAACCGGAAATTTCAGCCTTGTTTCAATTCTTTTGCTTAATATTTGGTTTGCAATTAATAATCAGAATTGTTTTTCAAAAGTCAGTTAAGTCCCTTGGTTGCGTAGGTTTCAAATTGCTTGAATTCATTAGTTGTCTTACACTTTGTTTAGCTCACTTAGTTAAGTTTCTTTCATTTTCTTTGCGCTTTCATTTCTGAATTGCAAACAAACCTAGATTTTATTTAAAACCCAAAATTAATCAACGACACGTAAACTCAAGCTCAAATCCAACACTCTCAACTAGCCCTCGAGAAAAAATACGACCTATGGCCCCTTTATTACATTTTCTTCTTTGATTGCAAAAAGGGTTTCCAGCTTTACATACATCTAAATTTTGAGACCCACATTCGTGACACCTAGTTCGGGTCCATCAAAATTTTTGGCGTCGTTGCCAGGGACACAACTAGTTGATTTGTTTGATTTTTGCTTGTACACTTATTTCACATCTTTCTTGATTTATTTTTGTGCTTACTGCTATATCTGGTGATCTGATTTTATTTGTTTCATTTTTTTATCTACTTTTACTGCGATTTATTTTTGGTTTTATGACCAGGTCTACAGGTGGTGATCTTGAAGAATTTGACCCTGAAATTGAGAGGACTTTCAGAGCAAGGAGGAACCAAGGCATACTTTCAGAGACTACTGATATTCCTCCTCTTCAGACTATTCCCACTCATTCAGGCAGTATCATGGCAGACCACCAGAAGACTATGAAGGAACTCGCAGCATCAGATGTTACATTTCAGTATTCCAGCATTGCTTATCCAGAGCTTGCTGGTGATTTTGAGCTTAGATCCGGACTCATCAATTTGCTGCCCAAGTTTCAAGGATTATCTGGAGAAGATCCAAATAGACACCTGCATGAGTTTCACGTTGTATGCTCCACTATGAAGCCTCAGGGCATTTCAGAAGAAGATATTAAGCTGAGAGCTTTTCCCTTTACACTGACAGGAGCAGCAAAAGATTGGTTCTACTACTTACCCACTGGGCACGTGTCTAGTTGGATTTCTATGAAGAAAACATTTTTGGAGAAATATTTTCCAGCCTTCAGAACAGCAATCATCAGAAAAAGCATTTGTGGTATTCAGCAAATAGTGGGGGAGACACTTTATGACTACTGGGAGAGATTCAACAAACTGTGTTCTAGTTGCCCCAGCATCATATCAGCGAGCAGCTTCTGATTCAGTATTTTTATGAGGGATTGTTGCAGATGGACAGGATTATGATAGATGCTGCAGTTGGAGGAGCCCTAGTGAACAAAACGCCAAATCAAGCTAGGGAACTCATTTCAAACATGGCTGAGAATTCACAACAGTTTGGGAGCAGAGCATTGACCACTAGAGGAGTTAATGAAGTCTAGATGGTTTCGAATGAACAGAAAGAAATGAAGAATGCAATGGTGGAGCTCACATCAATGATGAAGCAATTGTCTGTTAATAATACAATTCAAAGTTCAAATCTTTCAGCAACTCCACAAGCTAATCAAGTGATAGGGGTATGCAGTATTTGCTCTAGTCAAGAGCACAACTCAGATTCATGTCCCACCCTCCAACAAGACGAGACAGTAGCAGCATTGGTTAGGGGACAGTTTCAAGCCAGAAACAACCCTTTCTCCTCTACTTATAATCCTGGTTGGATGGATCATCCAAATATGAGGTATGGAAACTCTTTTTACCAACAAAACCCTCAGCAACAACAATTCCAGCAAACATCACAGCAGCCCCAGCAAACACAGCAAAATCAGCAAGTTTTTTAGCCTTTGAACCAAAATTTTCAGCCTACATTTCAGCCAACGTTTCAGCAAACTCAGCCCCCATTTCAGCAATTCCAACCTCAATTCCAGCCATATCAGCAAGGGCAGCAAGGTTTTCAATCATTTCAAACTTTCCAACCTCAAAACCAGCAAAATTTCCAGCCCTCACAGCCCTACAATCCAAGTTTCCAGCCTATGCAAATTCAGTCCTCACCACAGAATTTTCCACTTCAGAACCAGGCTTTTCAGGGCTACAACTCTCAGCAAGGTTTCCAAGCATGTCAGCCTTCTTATCAACCCTATCAATAGCCAATTCAGCCCTCTTATCAGCCCCAAAGCCCATTTTCAAGGACTCAGCAAGTTCAACAATTTCAGCCTACTACTTCATCATTTCAAGGTCAATCAAGGACTATGCTAACCAAGGAGGCTATGGGGCTCTAGTGGAGGAATGGCTCAACAACAAAGATGGAGATGCTACAACAAGTTTACAACAACAACAACAACAAAAGTTTTCCACACACAACAAAACCTTGAGAGGCAAATGGGACAATTGGCTTGTGGGATTAATCAAAGTCAAGCTCAAGGATCAAGTCAACTACCTTCACAAACTGTTCCTAATCCTAAAGGAAACGTGAGTGCTATTTATTTGAGGAGTGGGAAGGTTACTTCACCTCAAAATGGTCCAAGAGCAGATTTTTCTGAAAACAGGGCAGCACCTACAATTTCAGCACCGATCAGCCCCGAAACCACTTCAAAATCAGTGGATTCTCCCCTAGTCCGTGCCCAACTCCTTTCTCAAGTAATCCTGCAATTTTGGTGGAAAACGGAGGAGAAATCAGTGCCGAGACTCAATTCACAGCAGCTACACCGCAGGGGACAGCAGTCCAAATTTCAGCCCCTCCACTTTCGGCAAAAGAAGATGAATTTAGGGTTCCCTTACCCTTTCCACAGCGGAAAACGCAAGCCAAAAGACAAGTGGAGGAGGAGAAAACCAAAGAGTACAACGAGCTGGTTAAATTGTTTAGCAAAGTAGAGGTTAATGTACCCCTGTTGACCATGATTAAACAGATTCCTAAGTATGGCAAATTTTTGAAAGATCTCTGTGTTCACAAGAAGAAGCTTAAGGAAAATGAGTTTGTTAGCTTAGGGAAGAATGTTTCATCGCTCATCCATAGCATACCTCAAAAGTGTGAAGACCCTGGAGCTTTTACTATATCATGTGAGATAGGGAGGACTATTTTTCATGACGCTATGCTAGATTTGGGAGCCTCCATCAATGTAATGCCCAGATCAGTCTTCTAGATGCTTGGCATTGGACCTCTACAGTCCACTGGAGTGGTAATTCAGTTAGCTGATAGAAGCCAGACCCATCCAGTAGGAGTTATTGAAGATGTTTTGGTGAAAATAAATGAGTTGATTTTCCATGCAGACTTCTACATTCTAGACATGGAAGGAGAATATCTTGCACATATATCCCCACTCATCCTTGGGAGGCCTTTCCTGAAGACTGCCAGAACAAAAATTGATGTTTATGCTGGCACACTTTCGATGGAAGTGGGGGACACAGTAGTCCAGTTTAGTATTTTTGATGCCGTGAAGGACTCTAGGGGAGATCACTCAATCATGAGCGTGGACACCACAGATGAGACTGTTGAGGCACAGTTAATTGCTGGTGATATTGCATTTGACATAGTCGGAGAAGATTTGATTTCAGAGAAAGCTGAGGATGCATCAGTTGTGAAGGCATTAGAGGAGATGGATAGAAAAGCATGTGACACCCTTGAATTCGAAACTGAAGCTTTACAGGACTCTTCTTATCTTTTATTTTGTGATATTGCTATTGATAGTCCTAATTTTTCTAATGAGATTGTTACAGATATTACTGAAGAAGCATACACGGGAGATGATTCTACAGGTGTAGGGAATTGCACAGAGCCCCAGGGACCACCAACATTAGGAAATTCGGAGGACAAGCCAGAAAGTGTAGGGACTTGCATGATGAGGGCAAGAACCCAAGGATCACCTATTCCAGTTAAGTGTCCACCAGAACTTGAGCGCGATCAGGTAAGTATTTTTCCTTTTCCTTTAGAAAACCTCAGAGAGGTATCTAGAATTGCATGTGAAGCATGTCTTGATACATCTTTTGTGAAAAATAATGATGAAAATTTCATAGAGGCACCAAGGCTTGATTTTATTCATTGCGATGATATTCTTGATATATATTCTGCTGAAACTGATTGTGAGAAATTCTTGGAGGTGCCTGAATTTGATATTATTTATTGTGATGAATCTCTTGCTATATTACATGTTGAGGTTGAGTGTGAAAAACTTATGGAGGCACCTAAAATCGATTTCATGGGTTGTGATACATTTCTTGATACATCTTTTATGAATATGGATTGTAGAAAATTTTTAGAACTGCCTGAAATTGATGTTGTTTATTATGATGAATCTATTGCTATATCTTATGCTGAGGTTGAGTGTAAAAAAATTATGGAGGTACCTCAAATCGATTTCATGGGTTGCAATGCATTGCTTGATACATATTTTGTGAAAAATAATTGTGAAAAACTCTTTGAGGTATCAAAAATTGATTTTATTGGATGTGATACATTTTTGGATACATTCTACGTAGAAATTGATGGTATTACACTTCTAACTTACCCTACACGCGTGAGAAAGGTTTTACATTGTTTTGCAGGGTCCCAAAGACTTCTGGAGTGGGTACTCCATTTAAACAGTCTTCAGCCTCCTGGAAGGTTTTCCAAAAAGAATAAAGAGGGAGGAGATGATCTTACTGTAATTCGAAGCACTCCACCTCTAAAATGGATGTTGAACATCAATCACCTTCGGCCACCTGAACATTCTGTTGTAAAGTTTAAGTGTGGGGGAGTAATGCACCATAACACTGATCAAATGAAAGCAGTTTACTCACTCACCCAGACTCCTCCACTACCACGATGGAGGCTATTTCTTGATAGACTCCGACCGCCAGAGATAAAAGGGAGTTTGCTCTTTCTTGCATTTTCCTTTATTGCATTTTTCACTTTTAAATAGAGTTCTTGCTAATAAATGCGTGAGTAGAGTAGAATGAATAAATAGACATTGTAAATACCATGTTATTTTTTTTGGACACTTTTTCTTGCATGACTAGGAATAAATGTATCCTTCTAGGTTATCTCCATAGCATTTTAGAGTCTTTTGAAAATTAACTAAATTTGGTTGTTAAAACTTAAGATTTGAGCTTATGGATGAAATCTTGGATGCTTGAGTACTACTTGACTTTAGATTCTTAATTGATGACTTGAGATGGATCATTTGTACCTAGTGAGACTTAGCCTTATTTTTGTGATACACATATGTAATTGTACTCTAGAACTTGCTTAGGTTCTTTCAAAACCATATTTCAATGATTGGATCACATCTATAAAGGCTAAACAATTTGTTTCCCATTCCATATCAATTTTTGGCAATAAGCATGATTATTCTATTTTCCTTTCCATATTTTCTACTCTTAACCACACTTTTCTATGGACTTGTTTGTTTGGAATGTTTCTTAATGCTACTTTGCCCGAGACGGACAAAGGATTAAGTGTGGGGGAGTGACTAGTGTTTTGGAAATATTTTGTATCAAGGAGGCATTTTGTTTTGGATGAAATTTTTTTTTGCATGTGCCAAGCTCAATTCGGTTGAAGAAGAAGAATTTGTGTGCCAAAGTCTAAGTGGCATGCAAAATCCAATTGAAGCCAATTCCGGAAGAAGTCAAGCAATAAATTGAAGATCTAAGAAAGGTTGTGCCAAGGAGAATTCGGCTGAAAGAAAAGAAAAAAAAAAAAGAAAACAGAAAGAAAAGAACAAACAACAAGTCTGTGCCAAGAAGAAATAAACTTTTTGGATAGCATGTTTTGATCAGAATGCTTTGGACTTGCAGCTGCTCTTTGTTTAGAAATCAGACACATCTTGCTTAATGCTGAATTGTAGCTGAACAGATCTGGAATCAAGGAAAAAAAGCTGTGCCAAAGTCTTAAGTGGCACGCAATAGCAGAATTGCAGCTATACATTGGCTGTAATTTCAGAAACACTTTGAGAGAAGCTGGAATGCAGTTGTGCAGTACTGAATTAGTGCAAAATTTGCTAGCAATTGAAGAAAATAGCAAGGTATCAAGCTGCTGAAATGATTGAAGCTGAATCCAACTTGGATTGGAACTGATTGAGTGCGGGATCAACTAATCGCAAGTTCATTAGAAAAAAATGAGCAGAATAGAGGAATGCAGTGAAAGAAATTAGAAGGTTGTATTCCATGCAAGCAGTTTCTACACAAGTGTGGTATCAACTTGGGACTGAAATTGGTTTTCAAGGCTGTGAATCAAGGAACTTAGTATATAAATGTATCAAATTTGTATCAAGGATATCCACTGCTGAGCAGAACTGAAAAAAATGTGGTTGTTTGGATGTTGATTCAGAACAAAGAAAGAAAGGAAAATTCAGTGAAGCTGGAATCCGAAAATAGCTTGGGATCAAACAGAAAAATGCAGTTAAGTTGATGCTAATTGCTGTGAAACATCAGAGAATTGCAAGGTCTACAAGTAATGTCGTGGAGCAGACCAAATAAACAAACGTAGCTGCCAACACAAACAGGAATCAGCAGAAAAGAAAAAAAAATGAAACAGAAAAAAAGAGAAGAAGCAAAATGGCACACAAGGGAGTTCATCATCCGAATCAAAGCCTTGCTCCAATTCCATTCTGATTTTTACTAGAGAGAAAGAAAGCACTGATATAAAGAGAAATTCATTTCTGCAGAAGAAAAAAATCAGAAAAGAAAAGAGAAGGAGATAAGGTGGCACGCAAATGGCAAATTGGCACCAAGGAATTAGTAAGGAGTTTTCATCAAATTCTTGAAGGGCAATGCCATAGCCTCACTCCACCACACTTTTGAATTCACTAGAGGACTGACAAGAGGGCAAAGTGCATTGAAAATATCCTTGAGCATTCAAGTCTTCCACTCCATCAATTTTCTATTTCCTTGGCTTTCACTTCATTTTTTCCATTTTCTATGTTTCTTACTTGTTTTTGTAGATATTGATCCTAATCATGAATAATGGTGGAGAGTAGATAACAAGCAAGCCTATGGTAGTGCAAGAAGCATGTGTGTTTGAGTGAGCTCCACTTCCATCATTAACTTAGAACTTAAGGAGAGAGCCACCAAAACTTCCCTTGAAAGGCTTAGTAAGTTAAATTCATCTCAATGACTCATGAAGGATGAAAAGGCTAAGTTGTTGATTTAAGAACGAGATACTAATCTATAGAGCTTAGATTTTTGAGAATTGACGACCCTAGGTAATTTCTTTTCATTTGCTTCTAATTATGCTTGGAACGAGTCTAGGGGATACATATTTAGTAGTTTCGCGAGACGCTCAAGCTTAAGTGTGGGGGAGTTGATAAGTGCTATTTTATTGATTATTTCAGATGTTAAAATCCATGTTCAACCCACATTTTACACGTGTAACATTGAATTTACCCTCGGTTCCATAGATTACTTTTATTTTGGGCTTTATTGCAAATCTTTATACATTTGAAATATTTTTGAACTTAATTGTCGATCTATTTTTGTAGGCATGAAAGGATCATGGTCCGAGGACAAGAATGGTCAGGATCAGGCTCAGATCAAGGCGATCAAGCTCTGGAGAACTGTGAGCCATCCATTCAGAAGTCAAGCAGATCTCGATCTTCCAGGGCAAATCAGATAGATCCAAGCTGAGGAAAGGTAGATCTGATCATCATAATGAGATTTGGAGGTTTAGGGGCAAATTGGAGAAGATCCAGCCGTTGGATCAAGACAAGGGGATCTAGACCATCCATTTGAGAAAAAGAGAAGATCTGGACCATCCGCCACTGATCTAGTGAATCCGAGCTAGGGTTAGGGTTAATCAAGCACTCTGATCAAGATATGAAGGTTCCATCCAAATCAGAGATCATCCAGCCGTTGGATCAAGAGAGGGATCTAGAGCGTCCATTTAAAGATCAGGTTGATCTGAGCCATCCGTTACAAATCTGGAGGATCCGAGCTACCACGAGGTAGATCCTGACCCTTAATCAACATCTGGAAAGTTTGGGTCAGATCGGATGAAGATCAGCCATTGGATTGAGTTAAAGAAATCTGGGCCGTCCATTGCTAAGTATTTAATCAAAAATCATCCACACTTCTTCCTCGTCGCGTCTTCGCTGCAACTGTGCTTCTTCATCGTGTTCTTCATTTTTCTTGCAAATTTCTTTAGTTTGAAGGCGTGACCACCTCATTTCAACCTTGGAACAAGACTTGGATCGTTGGGAGATAGCTTCTGTGGAGAATTCAGCTCGAATTTGCGCCGGAACAGGGTTGTTTGAGAGTTTCCGCAGTCTGCGATCCAATCACTTGGATCTCATCCACGAGCCATTTCCGATCATCTGAGCCGTCTGTAGGGGTCCTCAGGTGAGCTCAGAGTGTCCTCAAATCATCATCACAATCCCATCCATTGAGATCGAAGAGATTGGATTAGATTTTCCAGCTGAGCGCAGATTGAGCAGAGTCGATCAATTGAAGCTATTTTCCAGTGATTTGCGGAGCTGAAGGGGTTCTTGGCTTGCCCTTGCGTGACGAACAAGGAGGTTTTGAGCTAAGGGAGGATTGAGGATTAGTTCCATAGCTAATTTTTGTTGTTTTAACTGTAATTTCCATTTCTGCACTTGGTTTTGTCACTGTCTTTGCATCAGATTATTTAGATTCATTTTCTTAATTGTATCTGCTCAATTAGTTTTCAATTCTGCAATGGTAGGAGATAGATTACTTGTTAGTGATTAGTTGCACTTAATTTCAGCTTAGTTTCCACTTCATTGCTTGCGTGCCATTTTGTTGTTTGCGTATCTGCCCTGTTCTGAAAATTCAGTTCAGTTTCGAATTTTTCAGCTTATTTCCAATTCAATTTTTGTCCAGCTTAATTCCTGCAATTGAAGACAACATTTAGTTTGGTGATGTAATTGATCTAAGTTGTTTCACATTTAGAATTCTTCTGCACTTCTTGCTCAGTTTGCTTTTGTTCCATTTCTGCATTTCTGCCATTCATTTCTGCATTAAACGTTTCTGAATTGATTTGCTTTGTGATTCTAAATTCTCATCCTTTAGTCTTGCGCATAACTTACTAGTAGCTTGGGTTTCCAAGCTGATTTGTCTAGTTTAATCTCAGAAGCTCACTTGTTTATGCATTTGGACCAAGACTTAATTTCTGTCCAGGTTGTTGTCTGCGTTTCAGAATTTCTGCCCTTGTTCTGAATTTCTGCTTCCAATTCTGAACTCCTTCACTCATTCGTGTATATGCTTAACTAATGGCTTTGTCTTCCAAGTGAATTGATCATTTAAATTTCAGAGTTGGTAGTTTATATTTCCTGCATCAGTAGTAAAATTTCAGCACACCAGCAGTTCTCTTTTGCGTGCCAAGTGCTGAAATTCTGCACTTTGTATCAAGTGCAGTTTAGGCAGTGCTTTGTAACAAGTTGTAGGGTACTTCTAGTGTGCTGTGATGTTTGAAATCGATTAGTATTGTATTCAACCATTTCTGAAATTTCTTTGCATTTGTTGGCTTCCAAAATTTGCAGCTAGTTTGAGCTGAGTTTGTTTGTTTGTCAAATCTCTGAATTTCGTAGCTAGCAAGGGTTTCAAGTTAGTTTGCTTTTGAAATTTGCCATCTCAGCTTTTATGCATTTGCTAGCATTTTGATTTGCATTCGATATCACTTTTTCTTCCCTTTTAATTTCGATTTAGCTACCTTGGTTGAGTAGGATCCCTATTGGTTGAATTCCTTAGTTTCCATCACATTGTTTAGCCTATTAGCTAAGTTTCCTTTATTTTCATTGTGCTTTCATTTCTAATCACAATCCAACCCATGTTTTATTTGAAACCCAAAAACATCAACGTCACATAAACTCAAGCGCGAATCAAACAACTTCAACTAGCCCTAGGAAAAATATGACCTGTGGCCCCTTTACTACGTTCTCATTTTTTATTGCAAAAAGGGTTTCCAGCTTACAAATATCTAAATTTTGAGACCCACATTTCGTGACACCTGGTTAGGGTTCATCAAAGAGGCACCATGCCCCTTCACTTACTCTTTACTTAGCATAAAAGAAAGGGGTGAGAAGGTGAAGAGGCACTTCACTTAGTATAAAAAGGTTGGATGAGAAGTGAAGAGGTTTAAGTTACTTTTCTTCCACCAAGGCTCTCCCTCTTCTCTCATCTTCCTCCTCCTTTCCTCTTCCTTGCCGTGAGCTTCAAGATGGATTTTCCCCTTGGAAAACTTCACAAGAGGACTCCCTCTTGAAGATCCAAGTTCTTCTACAAGGCTACAAGGGCAAGGAGTACTCTAAGGTCAAGAAGGTCTTCCTTTCTCTTCTCTATTCGAGGTTTATAACCAAGACAACAAGTATAAGACTCCCCTCACCTGCAACATAATAGCTTATATATGTTTTGTTCATGTCTTTGAATGTTCTTGTGATGTGTTGCTAAAAATCATGAAGTTTTCCCCTATAGGTAAGTTTCGGCCATCATGGGTTTTAGGGCTTAGGTTTGTGTTTGATGCTATCTAATGACTCCAATGTTTTCTTGATGTTATGTTATGAGTTATGATGAAAAAAAAAGATGAAGCAAAAAGACCCCTAAAAGTTTAGGCCAAGACTCTCAAGAAGCCATAGACTTTTTGGCCATAAGAAGATGTTTGGGTTCTTTTTGACTAGCTAATGGCTTTTAATTCCTTGTTGATGTTTGTTTGAGGGTTTTTTATATATTTTTAGGCCATGTTTCTCCTCTGTACATGTTGGGTTAATACCCTAAATAAGGGCAAAAAGAAAGAAAAAGAAAAGTTAAAGATGTCATGTTACTTACTAATGCTCCATAGTGTTAGAATATGTATTATATGCATGTTGTATGAACCAATTGCTCTTGTTTTTGTCATTTTCATGTTGATATGAACCTTAGAAATTTTTGAACAGTTTCTTAAACTGGGTTTTAGGATGGGTTAAGGTCACTACCTCACTTGATAATGCCCCTTTGTAGTAGGATACTCAATGTACGCATATTGTATGAGTTGTGTGATGTTGTGTTGTATTTTTATGCCATGATAACCCTATCTAAATGTTTTGATCAGTAGAATATATGTGAATTAGGGTTGAATTAAAGGTATCCATGTTTCATTATGCCATGATAGATGGGAAAAAAAAGAGGAGTTAAAGATGCCATATTACTTACTAATGCTTCCTAGTGTTAGAATACGTATTATATGCATGTTGTATGAATCAATTGCTCTTGTTTCTTTGTCATTTTCATGTTGGTATGAACCTTTGAAGTTTATGATCAGTACCTTAAATTGGGTTTTAGGATGGGTTAAGGTTACTACTTTACTTGATGATGTCTCTTGGTAATAGGATATTCAATGTATGCATGTTGTATGAGTTGTGTGATATTGTGTTGTGTTTTATGCCATGATAACCCTATCTAAATGTTTTGACCAGTAGAATATATGTTGAATTATGGGGGAATTAAAGGTATCCATGTTTCATTATGCCATGATAGATGAAAAAAAAATGGAACAAGTTCCCTAGGTGTATCATCCTTAGTTTTAAACTGAACATTATGTGTTTTATGAATCATGAATGATAAGTTGGCATGTAATGAATTTTCTTACCATGAAATTATGTTTTCTCCATGCCATGCTCATGCTTGAAAGTTATGATGACATTTATGCTTTGAATGTAAGCCCATGACATTATAACATTATGAATAAAAGAATGTCTAAAGAGCAATTTCTAAGAAAAGAAAAAAAATGACGAACACTATGCTAAAGAGAAATTGCTATAGAAAGAAAAGGAATCATGTATGCTATTTTACTTTATGTATTGTCTTGTACCGGATTTTGGAAAAGGTCCAAGGGATGGACTCCTAAGCAAGGCCCCGGTTCTGGACTACCGTAGCTGTCCACGGTTCTGGACTACCGTAGCTGTCACGGTTCTGGGACTGCCGTAGCTGTCCAACAGGGATGAGCTCCTTATGAAAGCCTCGGTTCTGGGACTACCGTAGCTGTCCAACAGGGATGGGCTCCTTATGAAAGCCTCGGTTCTGGGACTACTGTAGCTGTCCTCAGTTCTGGGACTACCGTAGCTGTCCTTGATGAATGGGTACAAGCCAGGGATCCCAATGATGATGATATGTTGATGTTCAAGTATTATATTATATATATTTTCAAAAGAGCATCCTTAATAATTATGCACATGTTTATGTTTAATGATATTACATATGTTATGTTTAATGTTTATGCACATGTTTATGTTTAATGATATATTGCATATGCTATGTTTAATGTTTATGCACATGTTTATGTTTAATGATATTGCATATGCTATGTTTTATGTTTATGCACATCTTTATGTTAATGATATTGCATATGCTATGTTTAATGTTTATGCACATGTTTATGTTTAATGATATTGCATATGCTATATTTAACGTTTATGCACATGTTTATGTTTAATGATATTGCATATGCTATGTTTAAGTGTTTATGCTTATGTGCTTTAGATGCTTTAAGTGTTTATTCATGTTATATGTTTATGTCAAATGATGTAGATTTCTACTTATATGTGATGTATGGATTTTGTGAGTAAGCATAGAGTTTACTAAGCATTTTATGCTTATAGTCTACCTACTTATGTTGCAGATCCAACTAAAGGTTTCTAAAGAAGGGGAAGCAGCAGGAAGGCCTGTGTGTGTGTGGCAGTGACTTGGCAGAACGATCCTACTGTTGTCTTTACTCTTACTTATGGACTTAATGTTGCTACTTATAAATGCATGTGCTAGTTCTTATGTTTACGCTTACTACTTGTTGGAGTTGAAGTTCTTTATGATATACATGCTTAATGTAGAACTATATACTCTCTTGATAGATATGCTATGCTATGATTCACATGCCTAAAGTAGTTTAGTTAGAAGAACTTTATCCAATTGCATAAGTTCATGATTTAGTATTATTTCCGCTGCTATATTTACGTTTCATATGCAATAATGTACGAAAGATAAAAAAAGTAACGCGTCACTCACGTAAGGGGCGGGTGTTACATCCATGAACTCGACGTGATGGGCCTCCATCTCCTCTCGGAGACTGTGGACCTCCGTCTGTAATAGTGTCAGCCGCTGGTTGGTAGTCGGTGGCAGAGGCTCTCGTAACTGTTCCTCGATCTCGGGGGCGAGATCGGCTACGTCGACCTCTACCTCCTCGTCTGAATCGACCTGGTGTCGAGCCCTCTGTCGTCTCCACGATAACACCCCGGCGGCCAAGATATCTATGCTAGCTAAAGAAAAGTTCCTAGCCCCTATCTCATCGAATTCGGTCATCGGGATGACCTCCCCAGTGGTGATGTCGCGACCATGATGACGAAGGAGGGAAGTGAGAATGTGACAATAGGGCGTGCATACTCGGAATGGGTGGATATGCTCGATGCGTAAATGATCATCTGGAATATGTGTAGACCAATGTCTATGTCCAGATGGTGGATCATCTTGTAGAGCAGGAAGATGTGGAAAGGTCGCATAGTCGCGACATCCAGAGTGGTCAATGGAAGAATGCAGCGGACCAGAACTCTATAGAGAGTGTAGTCCTGGATGCGGAGATCGACGGACTAAAATCTCTGTACCGTCGGGTCTCGGGCATCTCCGAAAAAGTAGGAATAAAGAGTGTCCAGGGTGATATGAGAATAGGGGGAATCAAAAGGAAGGTCAGTTGGAGCATAACAACAAAAAGTGGACTGAGAAGGACGTAGTCCAAGAAATCGGTTAAATAGAGTGGGTGTGATAGTAAGGGGGATGGACTGTACAGTAGTAGAGTAACAAAAATCATCAAGTTTGACTAAGTTATTGTAGAATTCAGCGCATAAGGTTGTGTTGACTGAATGGGTACAATAATTGGTCTAGCTGATAAAAGTTAATGGCATCTATAGCCGTAGGGCAAGATTGAATAAAGAAATGTCTATTTAAGAAGCTGGTCTTAATTGGTTTATAGGTGGTCTGTGCGAATTTATTAAACAAGGCCAAGGTGGGGATCCTAGGGTCTGGGCTAGGCTTGGCCCCGGGGATAGTTTGCATAACTCAACGTTTTCTAAATAGGTAGGGAAAAAATTATGCATTTATTAAAAGAAATAAAGAAAAATTAACCAGAAATGCATAATCAAATCATACTGGGGCGACATTGTGAAAGTAGGGTGATTGAGGACAAGCGAAGAGCTTTCGAGCGCCTTAGAAGGAAGAGGAATAGAAGGGGAGTTCGTTTGGTGTGGCAAATGAGCTTGGGGTGAAGTTTTTATATGGTGTTTCATAGGCGCCCGTGACAGCTGAGGCGCCCGAGAGCTTCTCGGGTGCCTGAGTCAGGGTGGTTAGACCCTTTTGGCAGGATTGACTCCCTTAAAGTATGAAAAAGACAGGGGCGCCCGTAAGGTCTCGGACACCCATGTTGACTAGCTTTGACCATTGACCAGGTTTGACCAATCAATAATTAAGTCAATCAAGTCCTATATCTTAGAATTATATTCAAGACTTTAGTTTGATGAGTTAATTTAAAAAAATGAAGTAAGTTTAATTTTTGAAAAATTGTTGAGTAAAGAAAATGTAGAGTTAATTTAAAAAAAATGAATTATTTTTAGAAAACATGTTGGATTAATTGAGAAAAAATTTTGAATTACTTTTGAAAAAAATTTGAATTAAAAAAAATTGGCCTACATTATTGGGTCCTAGACATCTCACCCAGTTCTACGTGACAAAATAGGTTTCCTTATCTATTTTGTGAGATGTATTATTTTTATCTTTGAATTAATGTTAAATCTAAGATTTAGTTAAAACTTGTGTTAGATTCAGATTTATCAAATAGTAAATTGAATTTGAGTTTCAATAATCGGCTTCCAGGTCTTGGCGAGGTACAGAGGCCTTCTTTGGTTGTAGCCTTATTGAAGCAACAACCCTTTCCTTGACAAAGCCTTTTATCGAAATTTCATTTTCAAATTACTTCTTGAAAATTTTTGGTCTAACTAGCTTAGGTTTTGGATCGGTAGCTTCGACTTGTTCCACCAGACTAAACAAACCAAGTAGGGTACGCCTTACCTTACTTAACCTTATTAGAAGGGCTTCCCTAACGTACTATCATCTCACCTCAACCTAATACTAGGTTGTTCTAGTTTTAAGTAATTCTTTTGTCCTTAAACTAACCAATTCTAATTCTAAGCATAATAAAAAAATAAACATGCAACACGCAATTAAAGCAAATATTTATCTAAGTAAAGTCAGAATTGGAGTAATACTCTGGATTTTCGAAATCAGCAAGATTGTGAATTAAATTTTCTAGCATATTGACCTTATGTTTCAGGGTTTCATTTTCTAGTTCTATTTTTTTTGAAATTTGCCTTTACTAATCTTTATGATACAATCACGTTCTTTGAGGTAAATACTGGATTTTCAAATAATGTAAATGTACCTTTCTCGATTGTTTGTCCAGTATTCTTGACGATCCCTTTTGTTGTAAGTGGTGAAGATCGACTCTTACGGGTGGGGCACTGATTCTTGTAATGTCCTATTTCGCTACACTTAAAACATATTATATGATTTTTAAAATTTGAATTTATCATGTTACCCTTTGATTCTACGTTGGGAATCCCCCCTTGATTTTAGCCGTCTTTCTTTTCTGTTTCTTCAGCATCTTGTAGTGGTCACGAGCCAACCGGACTAGTTTCTGACGATCCCCTTTTTCGTCGTCAGACTCTGAATATGTGTTGGACTCGGGTACTAGTTGAGTCTTATTCTTTGGTGGTTCTCTCGGAGATTTCCTTACACTAGAAACTATACCTTCCTTGACCATTGCAGTATCAGTTTGCTTATTTAATCATAATTCTGAAAAAGATTCAAAATTGGTTACCAATTTTGTTTTGGCAAACTCGTCTTCTGACTCTGGTTCGATTTCGAAGTCGGGTACGGATTCTATCTCATCTTCTGATCCGAAGTCAATTTTGAAGTCGGGTGTCGAGTCTGTCTCAGCTACTTGTGCTTGAGTCGAGAATGCAAAATAACTTACTTGATCTTCTTCTTCATATGATTTCTCTTGATGTAGGTTGATCAACTTCTCCCAAATTTCTCTAGCACATCCGAATGGACTGACTAGCTTGAATTGTTCTTTGGTTAGGTCACATTGTAGGATTGCAGTTGACCTTGCATCTGTTTTAATCTTGTTGAGCGTTGGTTCATCCAGTTTGTCCCACGTGATTGATAATCCATCCTCTGTGGGAAAAGAGAACCCCGTTTAGATTATCATCCATATGTCCATTGGGCCTTCAGATGAGATTCCATTTGACTTCTCAAATAATTGAAATTCTTGCCGGAGAAAAATAGTGGACGGGCACTGTTCCATTCTTGGTTGGCCATTTGATTTTTAACCTGAAAAATATTTATCACATAGAAACTTTTTCCAAGACTTAGTCTTGGATTAGTAGTGTGGCAGAAAAAAATTACAATAAGAAAAAAATCGAGTGGTGTTGCACTAACCTCGATTAACGAGAAAAATATGAAAAACAATATTTAAAATTCGAAAATCTGAAAAAATGCTCAACTGATGCTTGCACCAGATTTGAGCCACCCGCTCTGATACCACTTGTGGGATCGTTTATAATCGATAGAGGGGGGAGGGGTGAATATCGATCAACAATTTTTCGAAAAAACATAGAGTAGTTTGCGCAGCTAAAAAGCAAATCAATGCTAACACGTTTATTTTTACATGGTTCGGAGTAGTAGTCGGCTCCTACTCTAAGGCCCACGGTCCTTGACCGTTTATGATGGACAATTCTATATTGCGTAAAATTGTTAAACTTGAGTACAAATATAGAATTTAAAATATAGCACATAAACGAAAATTATACCGACGACCGGAAGATTAGAATGTCGGAGCCGCGGGTCGTCGTTGGCGCTTGAGTCTTGAGCACGGAGTGTTTGGAGTAGAGCGCATGAAGGAATGCGTAGAAAGAAGTTCTGTTTGAAGCCAAGGGGGTGAACCCCTTTATATAGCAGTCACTGGGGCACCTGTGTTGAAGGGGGCGCCTAACACGTGGCCCATTCTGCGCGAAACTCAATCCGCAGACTTGGCCAGCGCTTATCCCTTCAACTGGGGCGTCTAAGCTGACTGGGGCGCCTGTATGAACACAGGTGCCTCACTTGATGATGTGACAACTTGCTTCGAGTGGCTTGGAATCAACCCTGTCTGGGGCGCCTGTATCAACACAGGCACCTGATCAAATAGGCGCCTACCTTCATTGAGGCGCCTGGGAGCAGAAATCTCCATCCCTTCGTTCCTGCAACCAGGGTTAGTTCCAAAACACAAATAACATATAAATTATATGAATTTAAGCATGATTAACAGCCTGAGCCATCTTGGTTCTGACTTTGGGCTTCCAAAATGGAACCCTAGGTCGATCCGACACCAAATATTCCTTCCTACGAGGAACGCATCCTCACCTACTCCTCTTAGGAGAGCTTACCATTT
The DNA here is from genome assembly GCA_024364735.1 of Boesenbergia rotunda. NCBI lineage: Eukaryota > Viridiplantae > Streptophyta > Magnoliopsida > Zingiberales > Zingiberaceae > Boesenbergia > Boesenbergia rotunda. The sequence goes on from JAGFNQ010003665.1 coordinate 244,055, forward strand.
TGCCAACTGGCTCCTCCGGTTGAACATTTGCCCAATCCCCCGGATCAGGTCTTCATACCCAATCCGCGACCAGGACTTATTGCCCAACTTCACTCACCAGGTCTTCGGCGCCCTGTCCATGACCAGGACTTATTGCTCAGCTTCACTCACCAGGTCTTTGGTGCCCAGTCCACGACCAAGACTTATTGCCCAACCTTATGTCAGGACTTAGGTGCCCAGCTCGCGGCCAGGACTTAGTGCCCAATTCTTAGAGCCAAGACTTCGTGCCTAGTGTACCTAGGACTTTTCCTGCACACTCAAGTAGCATTGTTAGATCACAATAAAACCTTAACTTCTGAACCCTTTGCCATTATCAAAACACAAGTTTGACTTTGGTGCTTCCGACACCATCAAGAAGTCTTATCTCTTGTTGGGTGGACATTGAGGAATCAGAATTTGCTCTAAGTGCTGAAATCTTACCCCCCCTTTACCTGGATGCCGGGGCATCTTATATACCTGAGGTTTCAGTCACACGTGTCCCTACATTCTTCTCCACGTCCCTTAATCATCGGTTACTGGATAGACATCCTATCTTTTGGTAATGACCACTATGATTATTAAGGCCTTAATTGTCATGCGTTTGGGCAATAATCATCTGATCACTTTTCTGTTCTGGAAAGAGGAACGACTACTTGACGTTGGACTTTCTGACTCTTATTTTGATCTTTGGGATCTACTCTCCTGAGCTAGTCTCGGGGTCTCGTCTCTCGAGCTGACCTCAGGTCTTCATTTGTTGGACCGAGATGGTCTCGGGAGCCTAACCCTCAGTCTGACCTCGGGGACTTTGTTCTGCTCTCCCGAGGTGGTCTCGGGAGCCTAATGGCCGGTCTGACCTCGGGGCTTGGATCCACTCTCCCGAGATAGTCTCGGTCTGACCTCGGAGCTTTGGCTTGACGGGCCTTGCCATATAGATTCCTCGTACATCGTGTCCACCCCGGGATGCTTATCCCCATCACAAGTCCCCCCTTCAAGTCTAATTGAAGAAAGTGTGGCTGACTGATTAGGCTGGTGGGACAACGAGAGGAAGCTATGTATTTGTGGGGCCCATATTATCATTTCTTCACTCTTGGTGGCTCACCAAGTCCGAGAAATCGAAACATTCGTCCCTCGGCCCGAGGCGATCCTTTGATTTAATTCAATAGTCCCTGTGAGTTTCGAGGTAAGGCAATGATAGCTGTCTATCACCCATTAAAAGTGCATGGGGCCTCGTAATGGCGAGGAGACATTGTTAGGATCGATTTGTCATGCTAGAGGGGGGTGAATAGCACTTTGTCGAACCCCTTCTTCCTACAAGATTGTTAGCGCAACGGAAATACAAATAAAACAATAAATACAATGCTAACAAACCGTATTTAGTTGGTATCCACCCCGGCCGGGTGACTAATCCAACAATCCGTCGGTGGATCACTCCCCGGATATCACGTGTCGCTCCTTGTGGGTGGAGAAACCTCACCACAACACCAACCAAAGCTCTGGACATGAAGACTACTAACTTGCCCTTAACCAAGACAAATTTCGTCAAGAAACTCAGTCACCATGAAGTTCTCTTTAAATAGGACTCGGGGCTGATTTCTCGCTAGCAGTCAACTGCCCCCAGGGCAGTCGACTGGTGCCAGCCAAATTCGACCGTTGACACCCCCAACGTTCGAATTTGCCAGCTCACCAGCCACTTACCAGTCGACTGCCCCCAGGGTAGTCGACTGGTCCCAGGCTGAGACCCTTCTGTGAGTTCCATCAGTCGACTGCCCCTAGGCCAGTTGACTGGTCTACTCACCCACCTAAGGTTACCCTTCCTGAGTACATTCCACTCCGCACTCAAGCCCTAGGATTTCTCGAGTACAATCACACTGCACTCATATCCTCACGACTCGACTGACTCCTCATCCGTAGCCTCGACTATTGCCTTCGCGCCCTCTTCATCTTCGGCTCCCGTCCCTCGGATGCACGCAAGCCTCCAGCTTGCCTCCATGCCATCCTTCACGCATGCCTCGAAGTTCGTGCCCATCAGCTCATCGTCCCTGCTGTCCAAAGTCCCTCGGATGCGCACGCAAGCTTCCAGTTTGCCTCCATGCCATCCTTCACCATACCGAGGCCGTCCAGTCAGGTCCATATGTGTAACCTGTACAACCTGCACACTCAATATACACATATGAGATAACAAGGGTAAACCTAACTTAAACCCTTTGCCCAAACATCAAAACCCATGGTCACACTGGACCATCTTAGGGCCGATTGCTCCAACAATCTCCCCCTTTTTGATGTTTGGCAATACATTTAAGTTAGGAAAGCAAGATAGTAGTAAATAGAAAAAACCATGCTAAATGAATGCATATGCAATGCATAACTGGATCCTATCCCAAGGCATCGCACACCTAACCTTCCAAGTTAGGAATTTTACACCTAGTCCTCCAAGCTAGGATTTTCACCACCTAACCCTCCAAGTTAGGATTTTCCCACACCTAGCCCTCTAAGCTAGGATTTTCACCACCTAACCCTCCAAGTTAGGATTTTCTAACAAACCGGGCTTTTTAAAGCTTCTCCCAAGCTCCCCCTTACACTGGACTTACAAAGGCTCTTTAAGAACCTCTCCAAGGTTCCCCTTACGCCAAGAAGGAAGCATCCATGCTCCCCCTTAAACTTAGTTCCCCCTAAACCTAGGGTTTCATTCTAGCAAAGGTATTGGTTTCCCACTTAAATACAATATTTCTCCCCCTTTGCCATACATCAAAAAGAACCCAACAAAATCCCAATCATTGGTTCTTTTAGTCCCTAATGACCATAAACAATGTGTACTAGCCCCCCACACACTTGTTTTGCATTATTTGGACACCAACTCAGCTGCTGATACAAAAATCAGCCCTGACCAGTCGACTGCCAAAATGGCAATCGACTGATACTCTGAAAGTATGAAATTTCAGCCTTTTCTGGCCATTTTCAAAAATGCACCAGAAATTCCACAAATCTCCAAAAATTCCCAAATTTCGTGGAGAACTTTGTGGTAGCCATACTTACTTGGGAAAAATACATCTACCCATGTATCTATCACCATTCCTATGTTTGATGCAAAATCCAAAAATTTCAAAATGAAAATCAAGGCAACTAAGAGGCAACCTCCCCCTTTACCCATGCCTTCTCCCAATTTTCATTTTTCCCAGGTCAAGTATTGTTGGATCGAGGAGCCCGATAGAGGGGGGGTGAATATCAGAAAACTTTCGGATTTTATTAAAGAGTACGTACGCAGCGGAATTAAACAAAAATAAAAACCAACACAAAGGACACAGTGGTTTTTACTTGGTTCGGAGCCTGTGTCGACTCCTACTCCAAGGCCCACGATCGTTGATCGTTTACTTTGGGCAATTCTATATGAGCGTAAATTCAGTTTACAAAAAGAGATTACAAGTATAGCAACATAAACTGTAAATAAGAAAATGAAACTCTTCTTTTACCGACGTCCGGTTGTAGGTTGACTTTCCGGAGCAGCGGGACGTCGTCGGCTCGAGTTGGGCATTTCCGGAGCAGGGCGTGAGCACAGAAGAGTATGGAAGCGTTGGTTTGAAGTCGATACTGAAGGCTTGGGTGTTGGGTGCTATTTATAGTACCCAGGGGCGCCCAGGACGTCGGGGGCGCCCTGCCATGTGCCAAGCGATCCGCAGATCGCTCAGTCAATCTTTATCCCGCTCGAACAGGGATAATGTTTGACCGTGAGGGCGCCTTGGTTGTAGAGGGCGCCTTCGCTGACTTCTTCTGCGCAGAGATCTCGCTGTGGATGAAGCTGAGGCTTCGCAGTGATGAGCTAGAGGTGCCTTGGCTGCTGAAGGCGCCTTGGCTGACGAGGGCGCCTTCGCTGCTGAAGGCGCCTTGCCCATTAAGTAGCCTAAGCTGTCTTTTGCTTCGCTTGGTTTTGGTTCACCTTGAGGGTGCCCTGGACACTCAGGGCGCCTTACTCAGCTGCTGCCTCACTCCTTTGAGGCTCTCTGAGTTGCAGACACACGTTCCTTCGGTCCTGCATTCAGGGTTAGTCCAAAACACAATAACACAATTAATTTATGATTTTATACAGCCTTAGCTGTCTTGGTTCTGACTTTGGTCTCCAAAATGGAGCCCTAGGTCGAACCGACGCCTACTGTTCCCTCGACGGGGAACGCGTCCTCACCTACTCCTCTCGGGAGAGTTTACCTGATGCCAACCGCTCCTTTGGTTGGACTTTTGCCTGACGGTCCTTTGTCAGGTCTTGTGAACTGGCAGTCCTTCGCCAGTTGCCTAGCAGTCCTTCGCTAGGGCTTTTGGTGCTGGCAGTCCTTTGCCAGTGCCTAGCAGTCCTTCGCTAGGGCTTGATGCTGGCAGTCCTTCGCCAGTGCCTAGCAGTCCTTCGCTAGGGCTTTTCCTGCATACTTGATTAACTTGTTTAGAAAACAAGAAAGACTTAACTTTTGACCTATGTTGCCATTATCAAAACACAGGTTTGACTTAGGTGCATTTCTGCACCAACAATCTCCCCCTTTTTGATTTATGGCAACCCTAGTTCAAAAAGTTAAGTTTAAGCAAAACATGATAAAGTTTTATTTTTTGTTCCCTCCCCCTGGAGGGAATCTCCCCTTAGATTTTTCAAAAGTTCGTGGGAAAAAAACCTTACTTGTATTTTGAAAACTTAAGTTTTAGTCACTTAGAAGTAACTTAAAAATACATAGTAGAGTTTTTAAAGCATAATTTGAGTAAAATTTTTTTAAGTCTTAAGTTTTTCAAAATAAAGGAACCTTTTGAAAGGCTAGAGTATTTTGCAAAATTTTGAAGGCTTGAGTAAAGAGTTTTGAAGGTACTTAGCAAAATTTTGAAAGCAAAAAAAATTCTAAGCTAGAGTACTTAGCAGGATTTTGAAAACTTTAAGAACTTAAGTACTTCTTAAAAAAGCTCAAAATTTTGAACCTTTTTGAATAAAGGAAAAATTTAGAAAAAATAATTAATTTTTTTCTTTCCTTTCTCTATCTCCCCCTTTGCCATATATCAAAACAAATAAATATAGCATGAGTAAAGAAAATAAATAATTTGCTGTACTGAATCAGTTAGATTTACACTTAAATCAATCAATTGCACTAAATCAGTCAATTATCTCTGTAGGGACCTGTCTAACCCAATTAGCTACTTACTAACTGTTATAAACAGTAGTTTTTGCTAGGGTTAGTCAAGTTAAGTGTTTCTGTTCAAGTTAGATTTTCTAAGCTTGACACTTAACTTGATTGCTGTATAAGTTGTATTTAGTGCCCCAATTACTGTAGATGCACTGACTTAAAGCATCTTGAATTAAGGCAAAGACCTAAGCATCTCAACCCTTTCTAGGTTATCAATCAAAAGTACCCTAAGATGCTTGTGAGATGCTGGCTTCTAAGTCTATAGGTGCATGCAGTTCTACAGTTAGGGCCTAGGCTAGGTCCATTTTCGAAAAAGCCCTAATTTTAAAAGGGGGTAGTTTTTAAATAAAAATAACACTAAGTCGAAAAAAAAATGAAAACTGATTTTGAAATTGAGTAAAGCAATTTTTCAAATTCTATTTTGAAATCAATTTTAAGAAACCTTTTAACCTATTCTACAGAACACAATCCTAACTGCCTTCTTAGTGAACTAAACTCTGATTCAGGTAAGGGTTTTGTGAATATATCAGCTAAGTTGGATTTAGAGTCAATATACTTAAGTACTATTTCACCCCTGGCTACATGGTCTCTAACAAAATGATGTTTGACTTCTATGTGTTTGGTTCTGGAGTGTTGGATTGGGTTCTTAGTTAAATTAATTGAACTTATATTGTCAATACATACTTGAGTTTGGGTGTAGTTGAGTTGGAAGTCCTTAAGTGTGTGCATCATCCATAATAGTTGAGCAACACACTCTCCTAAGGCCACATACTCAGCTTCAGTTGTGGATAGAGCTACACAGTGTTGTTTTCTGCTGCACCAACTAACTAGACTTTGACCTAACAGTTGGCAGCTTCCACTTGTGCTCTTTCTATCTAATTTACAGCCAGCATAGTCAGAATCTGAGTATCCTGTCAAATCAAAAGTGGAGGTCCTAGGATACCAAATCCCTACATCTAGGGTGCCCTTTACATATCTTAGTATTCTTTTTAGGGCTGCTAAGTGTGTTTCCTTAGCACAGGTTTGGTATCTAGCACACATCCCTACAGCAAACAAAATATCAGGTCTACTGGCTGTAAGGTACAGTAGGCTACCTATCATACTCCTATAGAGTTTAAGGTCTACTGGTTTACCATCAGGGTCACTATCTATTTTTACATTAGTGGCCATAGGGGTACTTATACTTTTAGAGTTATCCATTTTAAATTTCTTTATTAATTCTTTAGCATATTTGAATTGATGAACATAGTTACCATCTCTAGTTTGTTTGATTTGTAGTCCTAGGAAAAATGTAAGTTCACCAACTAAGCTCATTTCAAATTCATCTTCCATTATCTTGACAAATTCTTTTAGGAAGTTGGTGTTGGTGGATCCAAAGATTATGTCATCTACGTAAATTTGGGCAATAAATATATCTTTTCCTAGGGTTTTAATGAATAGGGTTGAGTCAATTTGTCCTTGTTTAAATTCTTTAGTAGTTAAGTAAGTTGATAGTCTTTCATACCAAGCCCTAGGTGCTTGTTCTAATCCATATGGGGCTTTAGTTAGTTTATAGACGTGGTTAGGTTTGTCTAAGTCCTCAAACCCGGGGGTTGCCCTACATAAACTTCTTCTTTAATAAATTCATTTAAAATGGCTGACTTTACATCCATTTGATATAATTTAAATCCTTTATGGGATGCAAAGGCCAATAACATTCTAATGGACTCAAGTCTAGCTACTGGGGCATATGTTTCATCATAGTCTAGTCCCTCTATTTGGCTGAATCCCTTAGCTACTAAACGGGCTTTATTTCTAACTATTTCTCCTTGATCATTTAGTTTGTTTCTAAAGACCCATTTAGTATCTATAATGGATTTACCTTCAGGTTTAGGCACTAGTTCCCAGACTTGGTTCCTCTCAAATTGGGCTAATTCTTCTTGCATAGCTATGATCCAATCAGGGTCAGGTAGGGCTTCATCTATAGTTTTGGGTTCTATTTTTGATATCATAGCTATTTGACTGAGGTTTCTATAGGAGGACCTAGTCCTGACTCCTAGAGTTGGATCACCCACAATTTGATCGGTTGGGTGACTAAGTCTGGGTTTCTTTGTTCTTCTAGTGCTTGGTTCAGCCTCAGGTCCGGCTGGTCGGTTTGGTTCACTATTTGTTTCGACTGGTTGATTTGTTGGTTCGATTCTTGGTTCAGTTGATTCATTAGTTGGTTCAATAGTTAGTTCGTTTAAGGGTTCAATTAGTTGTTCATTTTCTTGGTCAGAGTTTGATGAAATTGGTTCAGAATTATTAGAATTTGAATTGATTTCTTCATCAAAAATTAAGTTGGTTGTTTCTTCAATTTTCTTAGTTTGTTTGTTGTAAACTCTATAGGCTCTACTTGTGGTTGAATACCCTAGGAAGATACCTGGGTTTGACTTGGATTGAAATTTTCCTAAATAGTCTTTGGTGTTTAGGATATGGACTTTGCACCCAAAGACCCTTAGGTAATGTAAATTTGGTAGTCTATGATAGTACAATTCATAGGGGGTTTTGTTGTGTCGTTTGTTAATTAACACCCTATTTTGGATATAACAGGCTGTACTAATTGCTTCTGCCCAAAATTGGTTTGCTAGATTAAATTCGTTGAGCATAGCCCTAGCAGCTTCTTGTAAGGTTCTATTTCTTCGCTCAACTATCCCATTTTGTTGGGGGGTTCTAGGACATGAAAATTCATGTAAATACCCATTTATTTTACAGAATTCTTCGAATCGTTGATTCTCAAATTCTCCCCCGTGATCACTCCTAAGTCTTTTTATTTTAGTGTCGTTTTGATTTTCAATTAGTTTACAGAATTCATGGAATAGGTTTAGGGTTACATCTTTGGTTTTTAGGAACCTAACCCAGGTAAACCTAGAGTAATCATCAACTATTACTAAGCAGTATCGGTTCCCGCTTAGTGACTTGGCTCCATGTGAATCAAATAGGTCAAGGTGCAGGAGCTCAAGTGTGGTTTGAGTTAAATCAGACTGGATTAGTTTATGATTGGATTTGGTTTATTTACCTTGATTACATGATTCACATATTAGGTTTTCATTGTTTTTGATTTTGGGGATACCTTTGATTAACCCAAGTTGGGTAATTTTTGAGATAGTTCTTATATTGGTATGACCTAATCTCCTATGCCAGAGGTTTGATTGTTCTAATTGTGTTAACATGCATTTGGGTATAAGGGGAAGATTTATAGTGTATACATTGTTTTTCCTAGTGCCCTTAAGTATGATTTCTGAGTCTTGTTCATTTCTAATCAGGCAGTTGGAATTGTTGAAGGTAACTATATAATCAGAATCACATAACTGACTTATGCTAAGCAAGTTAAACTTGAAGTTTTCAACCAATAAAACTTTCTTAATAATGAAATCAGATTTAAGCTCAATATTACCTAACCCAATTACCTTGAGTGTAGCATTATTGCCAAATGCTACTGAGCCTAGGTTTTTGAGTTTGAGCTTGGTGAATTTCAATTTGTCTCCAGTCATATGTCTGGAGCAACCGCTATCCAACATCCATTGGTCCAAATCTTTATGTTCCTACGCATAAAGAATTTTCTTGATTTGGATCCAATTGGAATTAGGAGTAGCTTAAATTGAGTTTCACTGCCTAGTCTGTCTCACCCTAATCTAGGGTTTTCAATCACGTTATCCTTATAGGTTTTGTGAGACAGTTTTTGANGCTTCATCAATGGTTGGAACCACACCAAGTCTGAGACAAACTTCTTGATCCAGACCACTTCCTTTGCTGCTTCCGGAGCTGCAATATATTCCGCTTCCGTGGTAGAATCCGCTACGGTGTCTTGTTTGGAACTCTTCCAACTTATTACGCCTCCATTCAAAATAAATACGTATCCGGACTGAGATTTGGAGTCATCCTTATCTGTCTGGAAACTGAATCTGTATACTCACGTATTATCATATCTCCTTCTCCATATATTAGGAACACATCCTTAGTTCTTCTTAAGTACTTAAGGATTGTGTTGACAGCCGCCCAATGATCCATTCCTGGATCAGACTGGTATCTGCTCGTGACACTCAGAGCATACGATACATCGGCCTAGTACATAACATAGCATACATGATAGATCCTATCGCGGATACATAAGGAATCTTATTCATGCAAATCCTCTCGTCTTCTGTGCGCGGACACATAGACTTGAAAGGTTGATCCCATGCCTGATGGGAAGGTAACCTTCTTGGATTCCGACATGCTAAACCTTTTTAGCACTCGGTCTATATATGTAGACTGCGAAAGACCAAGCAACCGTTTTGATCTATCTCTATAGATTCTAATCCCAAGGATATAGGTTGCTTCTCCCAGGTCTTTCATGGAGAAATTTTGGACAACCAATTTTAACCGACTGTAAGACTGATATATCATTTCCTATAAGCAATATGTCATCGACATATAGTACTAGGAATACGACTGCACTCCCACTAACCTTCTTGTACACACAAGGTTCGTCAGGATTTTGTGAGAAATCAAACTCTTTTATTGTCTCATCAAAACGGATGTTCCAGCTCCTGTATGCTTGCTTCAGTCCATATATGGATCGTCGAAGCTTGTATATTTTGATTTTATCAACCGATGTGAAACCTTCAGGTTGTATCATGTATACATCCTCAAGCAGGTTCCATTAAGGAAAGCTGTTTTCACATCCATTTGCCATATCTCATAATCATAATGAGCTGCTATGGCTAGGAGCATCCGAATGGATTTAAGCATAGCTACTGGCGAATAGGTTTCGTCATAATCAATTCCTTGTTTCTGACGATATCCTTTTGCCACTAGTCTAGCCTTAAAGGTAACAACATTACCTTCCATGTCGGTTTTCTTCTTGAAAACCCACTTGCACCCTATGGGCTAAATCCTTCAGGTGGGTTAACCAAGTCCCATACTTGATTTTCGTACATGGAATCCATTTCCGACTTCATGGCTTCAAGCCATTTGTCCCTTTCTGAACTTTTCAGAACATCTTCATAACTGATAGGTTCATCATCGCTTATGAGTAACACGTCATTCGATTCACTTATGAGAAATCTGTATCTCTCTGGAATATTGCGTGTCCTATCAGACCTACGAAGAGGTGGTGTTGTTTTAGGTTCAACTGATAGCTCATCATTATGAGATATTGGTTGTGGGTCTAGACTAGGTGTCTCTGTAATGTCTATTGGAGTTTCTTGAACTTCATCAAGTTCAATGCCACTCCCACTGTTTTCTTGTAAAAGAAATTCTTTTTCCAGAAATACAGCATGCCTTGAAACAAACACCTTTTGTTCCAAGGGATGATAGAATTGGTAACCCTTCGTTTCCTTAGGGTATCTAATAAATAGACATTTATCAGACTTAACATCCAATTTGTCTGATACAGTCCGCTTCACATAAGCAGGACAACCCCATATCTTAAGGTGAGTTAAGTGAGGTTTCTTACTATTCCACGTCTCATATGGAGTAGTAGAGACTACCTTGGTCGGGACTCTGTTTAGCAAGTAAACAACTGTCTTAAGCGCATAGCCCAAAAAGGATTTTGGAAGAGTTGCATGATTCATCATAGATCTAACCATGTCCATCAAGGTTCGATTACGCCTCTCAGATACACCATTATGCTGTGGTGTATACGGCGGAGTCCATTGAGACAATATCCCATTGTCCCTAAGATAATCTTGAAACTCTTGACTTAAGTATTCACCACCCCGATCGGATGGAAGTATCTTAATACTTTTGCCAAGCTGTTTCTTTACTTCATTTCTGAACTCTTTGAATTTCTCAAAAGCTTCAGATTTGTGTTTCATCAAGAACACATACCCGAATCATGAGTGATCATCGATAAAGGTAATGAAGTAGCTATAGCCTCCTTGTGCAAGAGTTGACATTGGTCTACATACATCAGTATGTATTAGACCAAGCAATTCTCCCACTGGATTACCTTTTCCGGAAAAGGGTAATTTGGCCATCTTGCCTTTTAAGCATGATTCGCATGTATCAAATGAACCGGGTTCAAATGATTCCAGAATTCCACATCGGTGTAATTTGGTCATGCGTTTCTTACTTACATGGCCAAGACGACAATGCCACGTATAGGAGTCTATTCGATTATCTATTCGAGCACGTTTGTTGCTAACTTCGATATTGAAAACGTCACCGGATAAATCTAACGTGTAGATACCATTGCACAAAGTTCCGGTCCCATAAAGAACACCATTTAAAGTTATGTAACAACAATTGTTACTAAAAGTTAAATGATAACCCTTTTCATTCAAACATGAAATAGATACAATGTTCTTTATTAACGAAGGAACAAAATAATAATTATCCAATTCTAAGACACGTCCAGTGGGGAGCTTTAGCAAATATGTTCCGATGGCAACAGCAGCAATCTTTGCTCCATTTCCAACTCGCAAATTCTCTTCTCCCTTGACGAGTCTTCTTCTATTCCTTAGCCCCTGTATGTCATTACATATATGTGAGCTACACCCAGTATCAAGTACCCAGGTGGTTGAGGAAATAGAGTGACATTCAATAATGAAGATACCTGAAGAGGATGGGGCATCAGATGCCTTCTTCTTCAAGGACTCAAGATAAACCTTGCAATTTCTTCGCCAGTGACCCTCCTTGCCACAGTGATGGCAAGTGCCTTTTGGTGTCTTTTCAGTCTTTTTGACCTTTTTCTTCTTTCCGTTATTCTGTTCTTTAGCCTTCCTCTTAGAACCTTTCTTTGAGGAACCAACTAACAGTACCGTCTTTTGATCCTGCTTCACAGAAGGCTCTACAGTCTTCAGCAGGTTGAGCAACTCAGGAATGGTAGTCTCCAGCTTGTTCATCCGATAGTTCATCACAAATTGTGAATAACTTTTGGGCAAACAATGCAAAATTAAGTCAATACTTAATTCATGATCCATTTCAAAACCGAGTGTGCTCAGTCGCTCAATGTACCCCAACATCTTCAACACAAACTGTGAGACAGAAGTGCCTTCCTGCATTTTAGAGGTGAAGAGGAGTGTAACGACCCGGCCCGTCTACCGGCCCATTTATCGGTCCTCACGATCGTCGTACCGTCGACCATCGACCGTGCCGTTACTCATACTAGGTCTTCCCACCCCTGGGTGTGGATTTTTGCCTTCCCAGGATTCGAACCCTAGACTTAATTGGAGCTCAATTGGTGTTCAGGATTCACAAAGAACTAGATTTAAGCCTGGGTCTAGGGTTCGAATCCTGGGAAGGCAAAAATCCACACCCAGGGGTGGGAAGACCTAGTATGAGTAACGGCACGGTCGATGGTCGACGGTACGACGGTCGTGAGGACCGGTAAATGGGCCGGTAAATGGGCCGGTAGACGGGCCGGGTCGTTACAATAAAAGGCGCCTTTTTATTGTAACGACCCGGCCCGTCTACCGGCCCATTTACCGGTCCTCACGACCGTCGTACCGTCGTACCGTCGACCATCGACCGTGCCGTTACTCATACTAGGTCTTCCCACCCCTGGGTGTGGATTTTTGCCTTCCCAGGATTCGAACCCTAGACCCAGGCTTAAATCTAGTTCTTTGTGAATCCTGAACACCAATTGAGCTATAGCTCAATTGGTGTTCAGGATTCACAAAGAACTAGATTTAAGCCTGGATCTAGGGTTCGAATCCTGGGAAGGCAAAAATCCACACCCAGGGGTGGGAAGACCTAGTATGAGTAACGGCACGGTCGATGGTCGACGGTACGACGGTCGTGAGGACCGGTAAATGGGCCGGTAGACGGGCCGGTCGTTACAATAAAAAGGCTCTGATACCATTTTTATTGTAACGACCCGGCCCGTCTACCGGCCCATTTACCGGCCCATTTACCAGTCCTCACGACCGTCGTACCGTCGTACCGTCGACCATCGACCATGCCGTTACTCATACTAGGTCTTCCCACCCCTAGGTGTGGATTTTTGCCTTCCCAAGATTCGAACCCTAGACCCAGGCTTAAATCTAGTTCTTTGTGAATCCTGAACACCAATTGAGCTATAGCTAATTGGTGTTCAGGATTCACAAAGAACTAGATTTAAGCCTGGGTCTAGGGTTCGAATCTTGGAAGGCAAAAATCCACACCCAGGGGTGGGAAGACCTAGTATGAGTAACGGTACGGTCGATGGTCGACGGTACGACGGTACGACGGTCGTGAGGACCGGTAAATGGGTCGGTAAATGGGCCGGTAGACGGGCCGGGTCATTACAATAAAAAGGCGCCTTTTTATTGTAACGACCCGGCCCGTCTACCGGCCCATTTACCGGTCCTCACGACCGTCGTACCGTCCAGGATTCGAACCCTAGACCCAGGCTTAAATCTAGTTCTTTGTGAATCCTGAACACCAATTGAGCTATAATCCTGGGAAGGCAAAAATCCACACCCAGGGGTGGGAAGACCTAGTATGAGTAACGGCACGGTCGATGGTCGATGGTACGACGGTACGACGGTCGTGAGGACCGGTAAATGGGCCGGTAAATGGGCCGGTAGACGGGCCGGGTCGTTACAAGGAGTCTGGAGACCTCGAATCTTTCAGATCTCGCCTGCTCGTCAAATAACTCATGAAGATGGAAGATGATGGTATAAGCATCCATATGCTCATGCTGCTTTTGCAGCTCAGGTACCATAGCGGCTAGCATGATGCAACTCGCAAGTTCAGAATCGGTCACATGTTTCTAATAGGCCACTAACTGGTCTGGAGTTGCATTTTCTGGAGGACGGTTGGGAAGTTGATCTTCAAGGACATAAGCAAGCTTCTCTGCCTTGAGGACTATCCTCAGGTTTCGAAGCCAGTCCATGAAGTTTGGCCCAGTCAGTTTATTGGTGTCCAAAATGGAACGCAAATTCAGAGAAGACACGATCGAGTGATTATCCTAGAAATACAAATTGAGCTTATGTGAGAAGAATGATAAAGAATGCATCAACATACATTAATTAAATCCTATTTATTTTTCGAATTGAATAACCCTTTTTATCAATTCGGGAGATCGTAGGAACACCTCCAAATAGGTTGATATCCAACCATAGATAAGAACAACCATGGCTGTGGCCATCAAGTTATTCTTAGCTATGAAGGTAGGTAATTATACCGATTACATATCACATATATGTAACTATCACTTTATGCTATCAACTAATTGAATGTTTGCATAAATCATTGGGTTGTTAACTCATTAACAAGTATGCAACAATATACATAGCACCCAACTGCACCTCTCTTTACATCGACCTTGGCTGTGGCACAACAAATCGATGCTCCAAGCTTAAGACTGACCCATTAATCAAGAAATAGTTTTAATATGGTTGGAGTTCATTCAACCGTTTAGTCAGGCTTGGATGTGTCCAACAACCAAAACTAAGGATTGACCTCTGACTCCAACTATATTAATCATAAACTAATTCCATGGTTTGAACATGTTGAGGTTCAAGCCGGGCATGGATGTGTCCATCAACCCAAACGAGAAACAAAACTCCGGTTCTAACCATATTAATGGAAGGTGTTGGCCTTAATATTTTGTAAGGGGTTTTAGGTCTCATCCTTTTCTTTCTAAGCACATTCATGACATATAATTATGTCATGTACTAACGATTTCCTTAATAAAGTATGTATGTGACTTAATTTATCAAGTCTCATTAATTGAATTAGGAACCGGATTTCCTAATTCTAATTTCATACTTTATTCAGGGAATTGTTTTGGGAAACAATTTCCTAAATTGTCATAATCAATTTCGAAATTAATATGTTTAAGACTTTGATTTCTCTAAATCAAATCTTATTAAATTAAGAGACAGATTCTCTTAATTCAATCACATATTATTTTCATGAAAATCTTATTTAAGAAAACTCTATAGGAAACCATTTTCCTAATTAATTTTGGAGACAACAATATGTAAGAGCATCACCTCTTAAATCAAATAAGGAAATTATCGTTTGAGAATCACCTCAAAATTTTCAAGATTTGATTACATATTTTATTTATGGTTTTATTAATTTCAACAAATTATTTTCTTTGGGTGGCTCCCCGAGGCTCAGATACTCAAAAAAAAGGAATTTGTTGTAAATCTAATTTGGTCCGCTCCTCGAGGCATAACCAAATTAAACATGACAATTTTATTCAAAATAGGAAATTAAATTACAACAACTAACTTTAAATTGGATGGCTCCCCGAGGCTCAATCCAAAATAAAGTATTTTGTTAATAATTTAAAACCAATTCGAATTTAATTGTCAATTAATAATCTATAAATTTGTTTAGACTTTCTTGAAAGAAAGTGCCCAAAATTGCGAGATTTCATAATAGGTTTTCAGAATAATTGTAAGTTTCTGGTACAAAGAAAACTTACATATTTCCAAAATTGAAAAATTTCCAAAATAGGAAATTTCCAAAATAGAAAATTTCCAAAATTAGAAAGTTTCCAAAAATGGGAAGTTTTCACAATTATCATAAAATTTCAGAAACTAGGATATTTCAAAAGTTTGCGAAATTTCATGAGGATTTCCAAACTTTGAAATTCCTAAATCTAAAATTTATCATATTTGGAAAGTTTCCATTATTGGAAAATTTTCCAAAATTGAGATCATGACAAAATTTTTCGCAAAACAATTATATGATTATGTCGAACACTAACCGGCTCTGATACCACTGTTGGGACCGGGTGCATGTTGACATGGATACGGGTTCGTAATTTTGAAATTTAATTACGTGCAGCAGAAGGTTTAGCATAAATAATTTCTCAAATTATTTTAACCACGTATCTAGCATGCAACCTTATGTTGTGGAGACATGATCATACATTTAAAATTTTGCAGAAAGTAAACTAATTTACTTAATACCTCGCGTAACTCGTAGAAAGGGACGAGATCCAACCGTAGCGTCCCTTGGAAGCTCCGCCTCTATTCGCGTCCACGCCGGGTTTTCTTCGGGATGACTTCGCAAAGCCACGAGTTTC
Organism: Boesenbergia rotunda; assembly: GCA_024364735.1. NCBI lineage: Eukaryota > Viridiplantae > Streptophyta > Magnoliopsida > Zingiberales > Zingiberaceae > Boesenbergia > Boesenbergia rotunda. The sequence continues at coordinate 260,192 of JAGFNQ010003665.1, forward strand.
ATGCCGACAAGAACTACTAGATTCTCCAAAGGCACGACAAGAATACCAAGAGAGAGATGAAAAACTAACCACCAAACGAAGAACAGAATCAAGATTCCGGGAGGAAGGAAGGAGTCGCGCCGGCTTCTTCTTCTTCTTCGGCTTCTTCTTGGTGGTGGAAGCTCACGGCAAAGGGGGAGGGCTCTAGGGCCGGCGGCACTAGAAGAGGGAGAGGGAGAGAAGGAGAGGGAGAGAGGCTAGGCAAGAATCCTTGATCTCTTAGATTAATTTCCAAGCCTTGCCTTGGTACCTTTATATAGTAGCCTCTAAATCGCCAAGTCTCCTCTTAACGGAATAAATTTTTCATAAGAAATTTATCTTATAAATTTTTCTATGAATTATTCCGTTATGCCAAGTTTTATTATAACTTAATTTTATAATAAAAACAACCATGTCTCCCTTTTATTAAGGAAAAAAATTTCTTTATATAAATTTCTTTATATAAATTTCTTTATCATGGTAAATCAATCCATTATTGATTTTATAAAATAAAATAAACCAATCCAAGGTTTATTTTAATTTCCATGAAAATAAATCTCTTTATATAAATTTCTTTATCCATAATTTCATAAAACAAACCACGCGCGGTTTATTTTATAATTTGAACCAAACAATTTGGTTCTCCCTTTTTTATTGTGGCCGGCCAAACAAAGAGGGTGGGGACCCTCTTTGGCTGGCCAAACCAAGCCATGACCTCACGAATTAAACTCATTTAATTCGTCCAATAAGTCTTCAAAAGACTTAGTCATTTTATGCTTCCGATGCGTCTCTGAAAAATTCAGATTCGACTTATCTCTCTTGATCGGAAAAATCCAATTTTCGACTCGTTTTAAATCCCTCGGATCACTCGTAGTGCGTGTGACTAAATAGACTTTCGATTTATGTTGGCCGTCTATAATTAACCAATTATAGAACGATCATGAGTGGCACCTAGTAGTACATCATGATCCCCAATTAATCGAAAGATCAATGGTTGACCTCAGAAACTATTCTGAAACCCTTCAGCAGCTTTAATGAATCGTGCCTCATTCCCTTCACCATCTTATACCCACTTGGTTCAGGACATGGTCTATGTGTGTCAGTCCCCACTAGGCTGACTATGTCACACTTAGCCCAAGTAACGTTCTCTCGTCCTACGGATTCTAATTACTCTCATGTATTTAAGAGATTCATACTCTGAACATGTCATGCTCTGGCCAGAGGCTTCGAATAACAATCCGACGATAGGCCTTGGGTATACATCCCCTCGCAAGAAGTGGTGAATCCTTTGTAGGCTGTTCAAACATCTTCGGGCACTTCGGCTTATACCCAACCATCCTGGGTCCACACCTCCTTGGAGATGCTTGCTTAAGATGTTAAAGTATAAGTCTTCATGACCAAGATGACTTGAATACTGCAAGTCAAAGGAACATTGCACTTAAGCTGCAGTAAGAACTTCATTGACATATCTATATGTAGATTATTATAAGAAGTCTTATAGCTAGTCACTCCAATGAACTAGTTCCCCTAAATAGCATTCATGTTTATCTCCGGACATCCCAATGTCACCAGCCAGTGAGAATCAACTGATTAGAGAATAACCCATGCTAGTCTCAACAGAATTGATAGTGTCCGTATTTATCAATTCATCGACTAGGGACAATTTCAATACTTCACAATTGCACATGTAGAGATAATCACTAGTTGTGAATTCATCACAAATTCTCTCATACTGTGAATTGTATTGTGGGCATTCAGTAAATGAGTTTAAGATCTCAATCAAATACATGAACATGTATACTCAAATAGTGAATATTCATTTATCAAAGTAAATGATTACAATCATAAGGTGATTGCCTTAGGACACTTCTCTCATATTACTAACATGTTCAACAATTTCAGCCTACTACTTCATCCTTTCAAAGTCAGTCAAGGCAATATGCTAACTAAGAAGGCTATGGAAGCTCAAGTGGAGGAAATGCACAGCAACAACAAATGATGGAGATGCTACAACAAGTTTTACAACAACAACAACAACAACAACAACAAAACCTTGAGAGGCAAATGGGACAAATGACTAGTGAAATAAATCAAAGTAAAGCTCAAGGATCAAGCCAACTACCTTCTCAAGCTGTTCCCAATCCAAAGGGAAATGTTAGCGCTATTTATTTGAGGAGTGGGAAGGTTGCATCAACTCAAAATGGTCCAAGAGCTGAATTTTCTGAAAACAGAGCAGCACCTTCATTTCCAGCCCAAAACAGCCCCGAAATCACTTCAAATTCCGTGGGTTCCACTCCTAGTCCATGCCCAACTCCTTCCTCAAGTAATCCTGCAATTTTGGTGGAAAACGGAGGAGAAATCAGTGTCGAGACCCAATTCACAGCAGCTACACCGCAGGGGACAGCAGTCCAAATTTCAACCCCTCCACTTTCGGCCGAAGAAGATGAATTGAGGGTTTCCTTGCCCTTTCCACAGCGGAGACCTCAAGCCAAAAGACAAGTGGAGGAGGAGAAAACCAAAGAGTACAATGAGCTGGTAAAACTTTTTAGTAAAGTAGAAATTAATGTACCCTTGTTGACCATAATTAAACAGATTCCTAAATATGCAAAATTCCTGAAAGATCTCTGTGTTCACAAAAAGAAGCTTAAGGAAAATGAGTTAGTCAGCTTGGGGAAGAATGTCTCAGCACTGATCCACTCCATTCCTCAGAAGTGTGAAGACCCAGGGGTATTTACTGTATCTTGTGAGATAGGAAGCACCATGTTCCATGATGCTATGCTTGATTTAGGAGCTTCCATAAATGTGATGCCCAGGTCAGTATTCCAGATGCTTGGCATAGGCCCTTTACAGCCTACTAGTGTGGTGATACAGCTAGCAGACAGAAGCCAGACCCACCCGACAGGAGTTATTGAAGATGTTTTGGTTAAAGTGAAGGAGTTGATTTTCCCCGCAGACTTCTACATCTTAGACATGGAAGGAGAATATCTTGCACATAGATCCCCACTCATCCTTGGGAGGCCTTTTCTGAACACTGCCAGAACAAAAATTGATGTTTATGCTGGCACACTCTCGATGGAAGTAGGGGACACGGTAGTCCAGTTTAGTATTTTTGATGCCGTGAAGGACTCTGGGGGAGATCACTCAGTCATGAGCGTGGGCACCATAGATGAGACTGTTGAGGCACAGTTAATTGTTGGAAATGTTGCATTTGACATAGTGGGAGGAAATTTGATTTCAGAGAAGGCTGAGGATGCATCAGTTGTGAAGGCATTAGAGGGGATGGATGGAAAGGCATGTGACAACCTTGAATTCGGAACTGAAGCTTTACAAGACTCTTCTTATCTTTTATTTTGTGATATTACTATTGATAGTCCTAATTTTTCTAATGAGGTTGCTGCAGATATTACTGAGGAAGCATGCACGGGAGATGACTCTACAGGTGTAGGGGATTGCACAGAGCCCCAGGGACCACCAACATTAGAAAATTCATAGGACAAACCAGGAAGTGTAGGGACTTGCATGATGAGAGCAAGAACCCAAGGATCACCTATTCCAGTTGAGTGTCTACCAGAACTTGAGCACGATCAGGTAAGTATTTCTCCTTTTCCTTTAGAAAATTTCAGAGAGGTGTCTAGAATTGCATGTGAAGCTTGTCTTGATACATTTTTTGTGAAAAATAATGATGAAAATTCCATAGAGGCACCCAGGCTTGATTTTATTCATTGCGATGATATTCTTGATATATATTATGCTGAAACTAATTGTGAAAAAGTCTTAGAGGTGCCTGAAATTGACGTTATTTATTGTGATGAATCTCTTGCTATATTTTATGCTGAGGTTGAGTGTGAAAAACTTATGGAGGCACCTAAAATCGATTTCATGGGTTGTGATACATTGCTTGATACATCTTTTATGAATATGGATTGTAGAAAATTTTTAGAACTGCCTGAAATTGATGTTGTTTATTATGATGAATCTATTGCTATATCTTATGCTGAGGTTGAGTGTGAAAAAATTATGGAGATACCTCAAATCGATTTCATGGGTTGCAATGCATTGCTTGATACATCTTTTGTGAAAAATAATTGCGAAAAACTCTTTGAGGTGTCAAAAATTGATTTTATTGGATGTGATACATTTTTGGATACATTCTATGTAGGAATTGATGGTATTACACTTCTATCTTACCCTACAGGCGTGAGAAAGGTTTTACATTGTTTTGCAGGGTCCCAAAGACTTCTGGAGTGGGTACTCCATTTAAATAGTCTTCAGCCTCCTGGAAGGTTTTCCAAAAAGAATAAAGAGGGAGGAGATGATCTTACTGTAATTCGAAGCACTCCACCTCTAAAATGGATGTTGAACATCAATCACCTTCGGCCACCTGAACATTCTGTTGTAAAGCTTATGTGTGGGGGAGTAATGCACCATAACACTGATCAAATGAAAGCAGCTTTCTCACCCACCCAGACTCTTCCACTACCACGATGGAGGCTATTTCTTGATAGACTCCGACCGCCAGAGATAAAAGGGAGTTTGCTCTTTCTTGCATTTTCCTTTATTGCATTTTTCACTTTTAAATAGAGTTCTTGCTAATAAATGCGTGAGTAAAGTAGAATGAATAAATAGACATTGTAAATACCATGTTATTTCTTTTGGTCACTTTTTCTTGCATGACTAGAAATAAATATATCCATCTAGGTTATCTTCATGTCATTTTAGAGTCTCTTGAAAATAAATTAAATTTGGTTGTTAAAACTTAGGGTTTGAGCTCATGGATGAATTCTTGGATGCTTGAGTATTATTTGGCTTTAGATTCTTAATTGATGACTTGAGATGAATTATTTGCACCTAGTGAGAATTAGCCTTATTTTTGTGACACACATATGTTATTGTACTCTAGAACTTGCTTAGGTTCTTTCAAAATCATATTTTCAATGATTGGATCACATCTATAAAGGCTAAACAATTTGTTTCCCATTCCATATCAATTTTTGGCAATAAGCATGATTATTCTATTTTCTTTCCTTATTTCCTACTCTTAACCACACTTTTCTATGGACTTGTTTGTTTGGGATGTTTCTTAATGCTATTTTGCCCGAGACAGACAAGGGATTAAGTGTGGGGGAGTGACTAGTGTTTTGGAAATATTTGGTATCAAAGAGACATTTCATGTCAAGAAATTTTTTTTTGCAATTACATGTGCCAAGAATGAGTTTAAGTTGAGTTTGGTGTCAAGAATGAGCAAGAAGAAGTGGTTAAGGATGGAAATCAATTGGAGCATCTAGATTCTTGAGCATCAATTGAAGATCCAAGAAGCTGTGCCAAGACAAAAATCTGAAATGGAAACAAATGGCACGCCAAAAGCAATGAGAAAGTAAAAAAAAAAGGTTGGTGCCAAAGCAAGGAAAAATTTTCTGTGAAGCATGATTTGATCAGAATTACTCACAATTGCAGCTGTATTTTATTCGGAAAACTCAGAACCATATGCTAGAAGCTCAATTGTAGCTGTGCGGAATCAGAAAGTCTGAATTGAGGTTAAATAAAGGTTGGTCAAAAGCTGAAAAATTTGAAACTGAAAAATCTGAGCTGCTGATCAAAAGCTGGAAATCTGAGAAAGTTTGACTTTGAGCTGCTGAATGATACAAGCTAAAGGCGAAGTAAGCTGCAAGGTGCTGAAAATCTATTGGGAGCTATTGTTGAATCTCCATGTCGGGACAGAAAAAGAAAAAAAATCAGTGGAATGTTAGGACTAAGGTTGTGTTCCATTAAAATAGTTTCTGCACAAGTTTTGTATCCACTTAAACTGAATTTGGGTTTTCAAGGCTGTGAATCAAGGAATGAAGCACACAAATGTGTCACAAAGTGGCAAGAGCAACCGTTGCCGATCAAAACAGAAAAAACAAGTGGCTGCCAGGAATTTCAGATTAAAACAGAGAGAAAAAAATTTCTTTGCAGTGAGTTGCAGTGGCCAGAACTCAATTTGAAGTGTAGGGACTGAATTCTCCACTATGACATGATGTAACTGCTGAGAGGAGATCAGGGAATAGCAGGATCTGAAAGGATCTACCATGGAGCTGGGATCTGGAAAAAGAAAAAAAAGAGAAAAAGGAAAGTGAATGAGTGTGCCAACTAGAGAAGGGGATGTATCACAAAGGAGTTGTAAGAATTGTTTAGTGAGGATTGTATGTGGAGCATCTATGTTACTTGATTTCTTAAGTGTTTTGATATAAAAACTAATCTGAAATACTCCATTAGAAGACTTGAGAGTAGAAAAAAAAAATAGAAAACAGTTTGAGAAAAAAAAAAGAGAGAAACAAAATGGCACACAAGGGAATGTTGGCACCACGAAACTAGTGGAGGGATCATCATCCAAATCAAAGCCTTGCTCCAATTCCATTCTGATTTTTACTAGAGAGAAAGAAAGCAACTGATATGAAGAGAAATTCATTTCTGTAGTTCTAAAAAAAAAAAGAGAGAACAAGTGGCACACAAGAGCAAATTGGCACATTGGAACCTATAAAGTTTTATTCATCCAAATCAAAGGGCATTGTTCAAATTTGACTTCACCACATTTTTTATTTCACTAGAGGACTGTAAAGAGGGCAAAGCACATTAGAAACATTCTTGAGCAACCAAGTCTTCCACTTCATCAATTTTCCTATTTTCTTGGTTTTTACTCCATTTCTTACCATTCTCTATGTTTTTCACTTGTTTTTGTAGATATTGATCCTAATCATGAATAATGGTGGAGAGTGTAACGACCCGGAAAATTCTCTCAATATTTGTTTAAAATATTAAGCATGTTTAAATAATTTTCCAAGGGACCTAGAAATATTAAGGAGAACTTTGGCCTAGAAAATTCATGTTTTCTCATTTAAATTGAGAAAACTAAGTACTAATGGGCTTTATGTGGGCTTTTTAGTACCATGATTATAGGTGGATTTTGGTAATAATTAGTATAAATATAAATAGGATTTAATTAGGCATATTAGCATGATTATGGGTAAGTCTTAGCCTAATTTTTCTATTTTAATGGAGAAATTAAGTACTAATGAGCTTTAAATGGGCTCCAAAAATAGGTATTAATTAGGAAAAATTAATATAAATTAGGTAAAATTAATATAAATATAAAAGAATTTTATTTAGGAATATTGGAAAAATTATGGATGATTTTAGGGGGATTTTCAGAATTTAGGAAATAAAAATAATAAATTAAATGAAATAAAAATAAAATAAAAATAAAGGTGCATGAGCCAAGGATTGAACCTTGGACCTCTTGTACAACCATGTAAGCCTTAACCAACTCACCTAGCAAGGGATTTCTATGAGGAAATGGAGTGGATATAAGTTAAGATTAAGAAGAAGATGAAGAGTCATGGAGAGACTCTTCATTTACCTCTTTAATGAGCTATTAAAGGGGGGTTTTGGGAGTTACCTCTTCTTCCCATTACATTCATTTTCGAAACTCCTCCTCCCCTCATTCTTGCCGAGCACCAAGAAGGGGATTTCCCCTTGGAAAAGCTTCCACCAAGGTTCCATCTCCTAGATCTAAAGTTTCTACAAGAATACAAGGACAAGGGTGTTCAAGGGTCCAAAGATCTTACCATTTTCTTCTCTTCCAAGGTTTGAAAAATCATGAAACCCAAGGTAAGACTCCCTCACCTGTGGTATAATAGTTCCCTATGATTTTTATGATTTTTAGCATGATATATTGGATAGTTTTTGGATTTGATGTTGAAAGGAAAGAAAACCAAGAACTTTATGTTTAAAGGTTTCGGCCACCATGTTTTTAAGATCTAAAATTATGCTAAAAATATGTATAATGCTATTTAATGTTCCCTTATAATGTTTAGAAGTTAAGTATAATTTTTGGGAACTTTTGGAGTAACCTAGGATACCCTAGGGTTTCGGCCAACATGAAAGAAACAAAAACTAAGAACCCTGAGTTTAAGGGTTTCGGCCACCAAGTTTTAAAGGTCTATAATTATACTAAAAATCATGATAATGTTTTTTAATGTTCCCTTCTGATGTGTAGAGGTTAAGTATACTTTTTGGGAATTTTTGGAGTACCCTAGGACACCCTAGGGTTTCGGCCAACATGAAAGAAACAAAAACTAAGAACCCTGAGTTTAAGGGTTTCGGCCACCATGTTTTAAAGGTCTATAATTATGCTAAAAATCATGATAATGTTATTTAATGTTCCCTTATGATGTGTAGAGGTTATTTATAATTTTTGGGAATTTTTGGGATACCCTAGAGGCCCCATATGGTTCGGCCAACCCCAAGGACCCAAGGGTTAGGGTTGAGTCTTTAACTTCAAGCATATGTTTATGTGTTGCCATGATATAAGGATGATGGAAGGTGATTATGTGAATTTTCACATGGCCTTGGGACTCCACAAGTTTCGGCCAAGAAGGGTTAATAGGGTAAAAGTTAAGATTTATTTCAAGTAAGGGTCCCAATGGCCCTATGGTAAGATGTGATTTGTGTTTTATGAATGATATGCCATGTTTATGAATGATATGCCATGTTTATGAATGATATGCCATGTTTACGAATGATATGCCATGTTTATGCATGATATGCCATGTTTATGAATGATATGCCATGTTATGAATGATATCCCATGTTTAGGAATGATATGCCATGTTTATGAATGATATGCCATGTTTATGAATGATATGCCATGTTTTAGGATAATACGAATGTATGCCATGCTCTATGAATGATGTGTACATATGCCATGTCTAAGAATGAAAATGATGAATGACAAGTATGATGAATGAAAGATGATGCTTATGTCTTTAAGGCATAAATATGCTAAACGGCACGGTCGATGGTCGACGGTACGACGGTCGAGAGGACCGGTAAATGGGCCGGTAGACGGGCCGAGCCGTAACAAGTTATGCTATGATAAGTATGCCATGAATGTCTTATGAATGATGAAACATGAAAAGTATTTTACTTTATGTATGGGCTTGTACCGGACCGAAGTATGGGTCCAAGGGATGGACACCTTAAGAACGCCCCGGTTCTGTACTACCGAAGCTGTCCACGGTTCTGGCACTACCGGAGCTGTGCAACAGGGATGTGCACCTTAAGAACGCCTTGGTTCGGGGACTACCGACTATGCTGTCCTTACCCTAGTAGGTTGGGGCTCGCGACCTCGGACTTGCTAGGGATGCACGCTATGATGTATGTATGTGGTACAAGCCGGGGACCCCAAATGATGTTATGATGATTATGTTTAAGCAAATGAAAAGTATGTTTTAAAAGTTAAGCATCCTTATGTATATGCATTCCACTCATGCATCCATTCATGATATGCATTATGCTATGTTGATAAGATTTTATGCTTACGTTTCATGTTAAGAAGTATGCATGAGAATGAATGATTTATGCCATGAATTATGCCATGTTTAGGATGTTTATTATGTTTATGTTTATGCCATGAATTATGCCATGTTTACTATGTTTATGTTTATGCCATGAATTATGCCATGTTTATGATGTCTACTATGTTATGTTTATGCCATGTATCATGCCATGCTTAGGATGTTCACTATGTTTATGTTTATGCCATGAATTATGCAATGTTTAGGATGTCTACTATGTTATGTTTATGCCATGTATCATGCCATGCTTAGGATGTTCACTATGTTTATGTTTATGCCATGTATTATGTCATGCTCAGAATGTTCACTATGTTTATACTTATGTCATGTATCATGCCATGCTTAAAAAGGTTTACTATGTTTATGTTCATGCCATGCTATGTATATGATAAGTGATTTAAGATGTTATGTTTTAAGTAGAGCACCAAGTATGTTAATGTTTTCATGTGCTCATTATGAGATGACGAATGATGAATGATTTTGTGAGTAGGAAAGAGTCTTACTAAGCCTATGTGCTTATAGTCTTATTTTCTTATACCGCAGATCATTCAAGGGGATAATGAAGGAAGCAGCAGGAGGGCAAGAACGCATGTGTGTCGTAGTGACTTGGCCCAGGAAACACTATGTTTACTGTTTATGCTAGAACTTCACCTTGGTTACTTATATGTCTAAATAATGATCTGTGGAACCTTATGATATGATGTTACATATGACATGATATGATATGATGCTTAAGTTCAAAGTTAATATGCTAAGGTTCCCATGTCAATAAGTTAAGAATGGTAACATGGCATGTATAAGTTAAGTTATTCCGCTGCCTTATGATGTCTACATGCCCTAAGCATGTTAACGTAACGCCGCTTAGAAAAAATAACGGGCGTTACAGAGAGTAGATAACAAGCAAGCCTATGGTAGTGCAAAAAGCATGTGTGTTTGAGTGAGCTCCATTTTCATCAATGAGTTAGAATTCAAGAAGAGAGCCACCAAAAATTTCCTTTGAAAGACTAGTGAGTTAAATTCATCTCAATGAATCATGAAGGATGAAAAGGCTAAGTTGTTGATTTAAGGACGAGATACTAATCCATAGAGTTTAGATTTTTGAGAATTGACACCTTAGGTAATTTCTTTTCATTTGCTTCTAATTATGCTTGGAACGAGTCTAGGGGATACATATTTAGTAGTTTCACGAGACACTCAAGCTTAAGTATGGGGGAGTTGATAAGTGCTATTTTATTGATTATTTCAGATGTTAAAATCTATATTTGACCCACATTTTACATGCGTAATATTGAATTTACCCTCGGTTCCATAGATTAGTTCTATTTTGAGCTTTATTGCAAATATTTATACATTTGAAATATTTTTGAACTTAATTGTCGATCTATTTTTGTAGGCATGAAAGGATCATGGACCGAGGCCAAGAATGGTCAGGATCAGGCTCAGATCAAGGCGATCAAACTCTGGAGAACTGTGAGCTGTCCATTCAGAAGTTAAGCAGATCTCAATCATCCAGGGCAAATCAGATGGATCCAAGCTGAGGAAAGGTAGATCTGATCATCATAATGAGATTTGGAGGTTTAGGGGCAAATTGGAGAAGATCCAGCCGTTGGATCAAGACAAGGGGATCTAGACCATCCATTTGAGAAAAAGAGAAGATCTGGACCATCCGCCACTGATCTAGTGAATCCGAGCTAGGGTTAGGGTTAATCAAGCACTCTGATCAAGATATGAAGGTTTCATCCAAATCAGAGATCATTCGGCTGTTGGATCAAGATCAGAGGGATCTAGAGCGTCCATTCAAAGATCAGGTTGATTTGAGTCATCCGTTGCAAATCTGGAGGATCCGAGCTACCACGAGGTAGATCCTGACCCCTGATCAACATCATCAAAGTTTGGATTAAATCAGAGCAGTTTTAACCGTTGGATTAATACAAATCAATCTGGGCCATTCATTCGTAAGTACTTAATCAAATTTTTGCCATAGTTCTTCCTCGTCGCGTCTTCGCCGCAACAGTGTTTCTTCATCGTGTTCTTCGTTTTTGCTTGCAATTTCTTTAGTTTGAAGGCGTGACCACCTCAACCTCAACCTTGGATCAAGATCTGAATCATTGGGGGATAGTTCTTTGGAGATCTCAGCTCAAATTGCGCCGGAACAGGGCTGTTTCAGGGTTTCGGCAGTTCTGTGATCCAATCACTTGGATCTCATCCGCGAGCCATTTTCGTCCATCTGAGCCATCTGTAGGGGTTCTCAGGTGAGCTCAGAGCATCTTCAAATCATCATCGCAATCCCATTCATTGAGATCGAGGAGTTCGGATTGGATTTCCCCAGCTGAGTGCAGTTTGAGTAGAATCGAGAGTGAAGCTATTTTCCAGTGATTTGCGGAGCTGAAGGGGTTCTTGGCTTGCCCTTGTGTGACGAACAAGGAGGTTTTGAGCTAAGGGAGTGATTGAGGCTTAGACTTCTTATTGAATTTTCAAGTTGTAGCTGTAATTTCTGAATTCTGTAGTCTGTTCTGTTTCTGTTTTTCGTATCAGCTACTTAGTTTCAATTCTGCAAGTTAATCAGTCGGTAGCTTGTTTAGTTAACAATTGTTCTTGATTACAGTTTATGTCATGTTTAATTGGTTGCGTGCCAGTTTGTTAGTTGCGTATCAGCATTTAGTTTCTGCAATTCTCAATCCTTTAGTTCCTGCATTTTAGATCAGCTAGTCTAGTTTAATTCTGAATTGTTCTGATACTAGTTTGGTAAAATCGATCTTAGTTTGCCTTGTGAGTGCTTAAGTTCAGTTGTTCCCTGATTTAGTCTTCGATTTCTGCACACACACACTTTTGTTTCTGAACTTAGAGTTTTTCTGCACAGCAGTTTTGTTCTTCTCCAGTTTCTGAATTGCGTATCAAGCTAGCCTTAGTTTTCTTGTCTGCATTTACCTTGTAGCTGGTTGCATCTCCAAAGGCCTTAGTATCAATCTTTGCATTTGGTTTCAGCCGAACTGCTGCACATCAGTGTCCAAGTCAGCAGGTTTTCAGCATTAAGTTTTCAAGTTTTCTTTCAGTTGTATCTTCTGGATTTCGTGCCAAGTAAACATTAGTTTTTTCCTTAGCTTGTCTGAACTTGGATTAGAGATTCGAATTTAGCTTTCATTTGCTAGTTCAGCACTTGTTCTGTTGCGCATTTCTGCATTGAACTTAGGAAGTTCTGTTTGTCATTTCTGTAGTGGATGCAATTCTGCAAATCAGTTTGGTCTCTGAGTTGTTGCTTACATTCATTCATTTCTGAAGTCAATTGTTTCTGAATTCTTCATTTAATTTGTTGGCTTCAAATTCATTTACGTTACATCAGTTATAGTTCTCTATTTAGCATCTAGTTTTGGCACATAAGTTTTCTTCCCTTGTGTATCAAGTTGATTTCACTTTTTCCACTTTGTATCAAGATAAGTTTCAGCATTAGTATCAACCGGAAATTTCAGCCTTGTTTCAATTCTTTTGCTTAATATTTGGTTTGCAATTAATAATCAGAATTGTTTTCTAAAAGTCAGTTAAGTCCCTTGGTTGCGTAGGTTTCAAATTGCTTGAGTTCATTAGTTGTCTTACACTTTGTTTAGCGCACTTAGTTAAGTTTCTTTCATTTTCTTTGCGCTTTCATTTCTGAATTGCAAACAAACCCAGATTTTATTTAAAACCTAAAATTAATCAACGACACGTAAACTCAAGCTCGAATCCAACACTCTCAACTAGCCCTCGGAAAAAATACGACCTGTGGCCCCTTTACTACGTTTTCAGTTTTGATTGCAAAAAGGGTTTCTAGCTTACACATATCTAAATTTTGAGATCCACATTTGTGACACCTAGTTCAGGTCCATCACTTATCCAGAGCTTACTGGTGACTTTGAGCTTAGATCAGGACTCATCCACTTGTTGCCTAAATTTCAAGGATTATCTGGAGAGGATCCAAACAGGCATCTTCATGAATTTCACGTAGTCTACTCCACCATGAAGCCTCAAGGGATTTCAGAAGAAGATATTATGCTGAGAGCATTCCCATTTTCCCTGACTGGAGCAGCGAAGGATTAGTTTTACTATTTACCTACTGGGCACGTTTCCAGCTGGATTTCTATGAAGAAGGTATTCCTAGAAAAATACTTCCCAGCTTCTAGGACTGCAATCATCAGAAAGAGTATCTGTGGAATACAGCAGGTAGTGGGAGAGACTCTTTATGACTACTGGGATAGATTCAACAAGCTATGCTCTAGTTGCCCACAACACTAGATCAGTGAGCAGCTGCTTATACAGTACTTCTACGAGGGTCTACTCCAGATGGATAGGATCATGATAGACGCTGCAGCTGGAGGAGCCCTAGTTAACAAAACACCAGATCAAGCTAGGGAGTTGATTTCGAACATGGCAGAGAACTCACAACAGTTTGGAAGCAGAGTTTTATCCACTAGAGGAGTGAATGAGGTCCAGGTGGCTTCTAATGAACAAAGGGATATCCGAAATTCTTTGGTAGAGCTTACATAATTGGTGAAGCAAATGACTCTAAATAATGCAAGCCAAAATCCCAATTTTTCAGTACCTCCACCATCAAGCCAAGTGATGAGGTTATGTAGTATTTGTTCGAGCCAAGAACACAATTCAGATTCATGTCCCAACCTCCAATAAGATGAAACAATAGCGGCGTTGGCTAGGGGACAATTTCAAGCCAAGAATAACCCCTACTCCTCTACTTATAATCCTGGTTGGAGGGATCATCCAAATCTGAAATATAGAAACTCTTTTTACCAGCAAAACCCATCACAACAACCCTATCAACAGCCCCAACCAAATTTCCAGCAAAATCAGCAAGGGCAGCCCCAATTTCAGCCATTTCAGCAAGGATTTCAGCAATTCCAGCAACCTTTTCAATGGAATCTAAATTATCAGCAACAATATCAACCCTCACAGCAACACTTTCAACAATCACATCAAGGTTTTCAGCCCTTCAACCAAAACTTTCAGCCCCCAAATCAAAATTTCCAACCCACTCAATTTCTACTTCCAAACCAGAATTTTTAGGGCTATAATCTCAGCAAGTTCAGCCATCATTTCAGCCCAATTATCAACCATTTCAGCAGCAATTTCAACCCTACAATCAGCCACAACAACCCCAATTCCAACAATCACAGCAGGGTAACACTTTTCAGCAGCCTACCTCATCTTTTCAAGGCCAACCAAAGACTTACTCATCCTTGGGAGGCCATTTCTAAAGACTGCTAGGACAAATATTGATGTTTATGCTGGCACACTGTCCATGGAAGTGGGAGACACAGTAGTCCAGTTCAGTATTTTCGATCCCATGAAGTACCCTAGGGAAGATCACTCTATTATGAGCATTGACATTCTGGATGGACTGGTTGAGGGAGTTTCACGTGATTTTTCCAGAGGAGACATAATTTCAGAGGAGGCTGAGGATGTACTTGCTCTTGAGGAGGATGATTCAGAGGTTATTTCAGATTCACTTCCAGCTGGAGAAGATTTTCTAGCTGTAGGGGATTGCACAGAGCCCCAAGAATCACCTACTTCTATTGATCTTTTAGAGGATTTAGGGCACAGGTGTGATAGTGTAGGGGATTACACAGAGCCCCAAGAATCACTCATACCTACGGAGCAGGCCCAGATTGAGCTCAAGCCTTTGCCAGACCATTTGAGATATGCTTATCTAGGAGAGGAGCAGACTTTTCCTGTCATTATTGCACATCACCTAGATTCAGAGCAAGAAGATAAATTACTGCAAGTCCTGAGGTAACACAAGAAAGCTATTGGGTGGACTTTATCAGATATACCAGGTATTAGCCCAGCTATTTGCATGCATAGGATATTTTTGAAAGAGAATGTCAAACCAGTGAGACAGCCACAAAGGAGACTTAATCCACTCATTTTGGATGTTGTTAAGAAAGAGGTGACTCGACTACTACAGGCAGGTATCATTTACCCTATTTCTGATAGTCAGTGGGTTAGTCCCATACATGTGGTGCCCAAGAAGTCTGGAGTTACAGTGGTGGAAAATGAAAGCAACGAGTTAGTGCCCACCAGAGTCAGAAATTCATGGAGAGTATGCATTGACTATAGGAAGCTAAACAAAGTCACGAGGAAAGATCACTTCCCTTTGCCATTTATTGATCAGATGCTTGAGAGACTGGCAGGGAAGTCCCATTACTGCTTCTTGGACGGATATTCAGGCTATTTCTAGATCTGCATAGACCCAGAGGATCAAGAGAAGACTACCTTCACTTGTCCTTTTGGCACATTTGCCTACAGACGCATGCCCTTTGGACTCTGCAATGCTCCAGGAACGTTCCAACGATGCATGGTAAGTATATTTGGTGAGTTGTTAGAGCATTACATGGAGATCTTCATGGATGACTTTTCAGTTTTTGGCACTTCATTTGATTCATGTTTAGATAACTTGTCTAGGGTTTTGCATAGATGCATTGAGACTAACCTTGTGCTTAATTTTGAAAAATGTCACTTTATGGTAGAGAATGGAATTGTACTAGGACACATAGTCTCTAGGAGAGGTATTGAGGTAGATCCTGCAAAAATTAGTGCTATATCTTCTTTATCTTACCCCGTATGCGTACGGGATGTTCATGCCTTTCTTGGACATGTAGGATTCTACCACAGATTCATTAGAGACTTCAACGATATTGCTCGACCCCTGATGAGACTGTTGCAAAAAGAGATTGATTTTTGTTTTGATGATAAGTGCAGGGAAGCTTTTCACAGACTCAGGGAGACTCTTACCTTAGCTCCTATCATTAAATCACCTGATTGGAATTTGTCATTTGAATTAATGTGTGATGCATCTAATTTTGCAGTGGGAGCTATTCTAGCACAGAGGGTGGATGGAGCACCTCATGTCATATGCTATGCCTCAAAGACCCTAGATGCCGCCCAAGCAAACTACACCACCACTGAAAAGGAGCTACTTGCCATTGTTTTTGCTTTGGATCGATTTAGATCTTATCTGTTGTGCTCACATGTTATTATTTTTTCTGATCATGCAACTCTGAAATACCTGTTGAAAAAGCCAGATGCTAAACCTAAACTGATCAGATGGATGCTCCTGCTCTAAGAATTTGACTTGGAAATAAGAGATAGAAGTGGCAAAGAGAACCTAGTCGTAGATCACTTGAGCAGAAATGAGAGAGAGGGAACTTCTACCCCTATTGACGATGATTTTAGAGACGAGCATCTTCTTGCGATACATGGAGAGTCGCCTTGGTATGCAGACCTTGTTAACTTTTTAGTAGCACATGTTTTTCCTACACATTTTTCTAAAGCTCAAAAAGATAAACTCAAAAGTGATGCAAAATTCTATGTGTGGGATGACCCTTATTTATGGAAGTTTTGTAATGATCAAATAATTAGGAGATGCGTACCTGACCATGAGTTTTCTTCTGTCCTTACATTTTGCCATTCATCAGCTTGTGGGGGCATTTTGGACCCCAAAGAACAGCTAGGAAGGTGCTAGAATGTGGATTGTATTGGCCCACCCTATTTCATGATGCATATCTGTTCTATAGGAATTGTGATAGATGTCAGCGAACTGGGAACATAGGAGCGAGAAATGAGATGCCCCAACACACTATACTTTTCTGTGAGATTTTTGATGTTTGGGGAATAGATTTTATGGGACCTTTTCCTGCATCATGTGGTTATCTGTATATTTTGCTTGCTGTAGATTATGTTTCTAAATGGGTGGAGGCCATTCCCTCCAAGACTGATGACTCTTGTGTTGTTGTTAGCTTTGTCAGGTCATACATTTTCTGCAAGTTTGGAATTCCAAGGGCTATAATAAGTGACCAAGGATCTCATTTTTGCAATAAACACATGAAGGCTCTACTTAGCAAGTATGGGATGGTGCACAAAGTTTCTACATCTTACCATCCCCAAACAAATGGACAGGCCAAAATTTCTAACAGAGAAATCAAATCAAATTTAGAAAAGACCATTGGGCCCAATAGGAAAGATTGGAGCAAGAACTTGAT
>JAGFNQ010003665.1:278444-325742 GCA_024364735.1 Boesenbergia rotunda
TTGGTGGCTCTTCTTCTCCTCCCGGATTTTTTCTTCTTCCTCTCCCTCTCTTGGCCGAAACCCATAGGGTGCTAGCACACCAAGGTTTCGATCCATCTTCTTTTGTTCGCGTGGATACATATAGAGGAGTGTCTACTTTGATACTCTACGAGATCCGGCGGCCTCTTGGACAAGCGGGAAAGCGAAGGGATACGCGTCAAGGGTAATGACCTTATCACGTAGATCTAGTGTAGATCTAGATATTAAACTCGTACTCGTATTTGTTTTATAAGTTCGCACGGATCCGTGGCCGAGATTCTGGGGTTTCCGCAACGCAAAAAGCGGTTTTTTGCGGCCTAGAATTTCCAACACTCTCGACGGCTAAATCTGAGCTGAAATTGATTGCGGGAGCTGTTGATTTGTCATGCTACGGGGTTCGTAGCTGTCTCTTGAGTGACAACAAGAAGGATTCAAACTAAGGGATGAGTCTGATGTTTAGTTTTTGTTAATTTTGGTTTTGCAATTGTGTTCTTCGTAGTTTAGTTCTGCATCTGCATATTTTCAGACACTGATCAGTCTGTCGACCGATCCATGCATCATCTGATCGGTCTGTCGACCGATCAGGCTTTCTTCTGATCGGACTGTCGATCGATCAGGCTGTCTAGCTCCAGTTCATGCTCTGTTTTGTTTAAGCTTTACTTGTTTCAAATTTTTCCAACTTGCCGTTAGACACAAATTACATTGAATTTAATTTTAATTCTAGAATTCCTTTAATTACAGCTTCCTAGAATTCAATTTTAGTTGTGAAATCCAAGTTTATCAATTCAAGTTGCATGGTTTAATTGTTGCTTAGTTTAAGTGTGGTTTTTGCAATCTTATTAGTTTAGCTAAGTTCGTTTTATTCCTGCTATTTCCTTCTAAATTACAAAACAAACCCCCATATTAATCTTAAAATCCCAAACATTTGACGACTCATAATGCGAGCTTGAATCAAACATCCTGAACTAGTCCTTCGAAAGAAATACGACCTGAGGCCCCTCTACTACGTTTCTATCTTGTTAGCCAAAGGGTTTTCAGCTTTATATATATTTCTAAATTTGAGGCCCACATTCGTGACATCTATTTTGGGCCCATCAAATTTTTAGCGTCGTTGCCAGGGAACTAACTTGTTGAGTTTGTTTGATTTTTGCTTGCGTGCTTATTGTCATATTTTGTGAGTTATTTTACTTGTTTTATTTTTCCATATACTTTTGCTGCGATTTGTGTTTGTTTTATGACCAGGTCTGCAGGTGGTGATCTTGAGGAACTTGACCCTGAAATTGAGAGGACTTTCAGAGCAAGGAGGAACCAAGGTAGAATTTCAGAGGCTATTGATATTCCTCCTCTTCAGACTATTCCTACTCATTCAGGCACTATTATGGCAGACCACCAGAAGACCATGAATGAATTTGTAGCACCAGATGCCACTTTCCAGTACTCCAACATTGCTTATCCAGAGCTTACTGGCGATTTTGAGCTTAGATCAGGACTCATCCACTTGTTGCCTAAATTTCAAGGATTATCTGGAGAAGATCCAAACAGACATCTTCATGAATTTCACGTATTCTGCTCCACCATGAAGCCTCAAGGGATTTTAGAAGAAGATATTAAGCTGAGGGCATTTCCATTTTCCCTTACTGGAGCAGCGAAGGATTGGTTTTACTATTTACCTACTGGGCACATTTCCAGCTGGATCTCTATGAAGAAGGCATTTCTAGAAAAATACTTCCCAGCTTCAAGGACTGCAATCATTAGAAAGAGTATCTGTGAAATACAGCAGGTAGTGGGAGTGACTCTTTATGACTACTGGGAGAGATTCAACATGCTATGCTCTAGTTGCCCACAGCACCAGATCAGTGAGCAGCTGCTTATACAGTACTTCTACGAGGGTCTACTCCAGATGGATAGGATCATGATAGACGCTGCAGCAGGAGGAGCCCTAGTTAACAAAACACCAGATCAAGCTAGGGAGTTGATTTCGAACATGGCAGAGAACTCACAGCAGTTTGGAAGCAGAGCTTTATCCACCAGAGGAGTGAATGAGGTCCAGGTTGCTTCTAATGAACAAAGGGATATTAGGAATTCTTTGGTAGAGCGTACAACATTGGTGAAGCAAATGGCTCTAAACAATGCAAGCCAAAATCCAAATTTTTCAGTACCTCCACCATCAAGCCAAGTGATGAGGTTATGTAGTATTTGTTCGAGCCAAGAACACAATTCAGATTCATGTCCCAACCTCCAGCAATATGAAACAATAGCGGTGTTGGCTAGGGGATAATTTCAAGCCAAGAATAACCCCTACTCATCTACTTATAATCCTGGTTGGAGGGATCATCCAAATCTGAAATATGGAAACTCTTTTTACCAGCAAAACCCATCACAACAGCCGTATCAACAGGCCCAACCGAATTTCCAGCAAAATCAGCAAGGGCAGCCCCAATTTCAGCCATTTCAGCAAGGATTTCAGCAATTCCAGCAACCTTTTCAAGGGAATCATCAACCTTTTCAAGGGAATTTGAATTTTCAGCAACAATATCAACCCTCACAGCAACAATTTCAACAATCACAGCAAGGTTTTCAACCCTTCAACCAAAACTTTCAGCCCCCAAATCAAAATTTCCAGCCCACTCAATTCCCACTTCAAAACCAGAATTTTCAGGGCTATAATTCTCAGCAAGTTCAGCCATCATTTCAACCCAATTATCAACCATTTCAGCAGCAATTTCAACCCTACAATCAGCCCCAACAGCCCCAATTCCAACAATCACAGCAGGGTAACACTTTTCAGCAGCCTACCTCATCTTTTCAAGGCCAACCAAAGACTTACTCTAATCAAGGAGGCTCTAGTGGGGGAAATGTGCAACAACAATGGTTAGAGGAGATGTTACAACAACTTTTGCAACAACAAAGAAATGATCCCACCTTGCAAAACATTGAAAGACAAATAGGACAATTGGCTAGTGGGATGAACCAAATGCAAGCCCAAGGATCGAGCCAACTACCTTCTCAAGCTACTCCCAATCCAAAGGGAAACGTTAGTGCTATTACTTTGAGGAGTGGGAAGGTCACTTCATCTTCAACTGGTCCAAGGGCTGATTTTTCGGAAAACAGGACAGCAGCTGTAATTCCAGCCCCAAACAGCCCTGAAAAGACTCCAAATTCAGTTGGTTCCACCCTAGTCCCAGCTCAACTCCTTCCTCAAGTAATCTTGTGATTTTTGTGAAAAATGAGGGAGAAATCAGTGGCGAAAGTGACTTTACAGCAGCTACATCAAGTGGGATTTCAGCTCAAAATTCAACCCCTCAAATTTCGGTTAAAGAGGAAGAAGTAAGGGTTCCCTTGCCCTTTCCACAGCGAAAAACTCAAGCCAAAAGGCAAGTGGAGGAGGAGAAAGCTAAAGAATACAATGAACTTGTAAAGTGGTTTAGTAAGGTGGAGATCAATATACCCTTGTTGACCATGATAAAACAGATTCCTAAGTATGCAAAATTCCTGAAAGATTTATGTGTTCACAAGAAGAAGCTTAAGGAGAATGAGTTGGTCAGCTTGGGGAAAAATGTTTCAGCACTTATTCATGTCATCCTCAGAAGTGTGAAGACCCAGGGGTTTTTACTGTATCTTGTGAGATAGGGAGGACTATGTTTCATGATGCCATGTTAGATTTGGGAGCCTCCATTAATGTAATGCCCAGATCAATCTTCCAGATGCTTGGTATTGGCCCTCTGCAGCCCACTGGAGTGGTAATTCAATTGGCAGACAGGAGTCAGACCCATCCAGCCAGTATTATTGAAGATGTTTTGGTAAAAGTAAAGGAGCTGATTTTCCCTGCAGACTTCTACATTTTGGACATGGAGGGAGACTACCTTGCACACAGATCCCCACTCATCCTTGGGAGGCCATTTCTGAAGACTGCTAGGACAAAGATCGATGTTTATGCTGGCACACTGTCCATGGAAGTGGGAGACACAGTAGTCCAGTTCAGCATTTTCGATGCCATGAAGTACCCTAGAGAAGATCACTCTATTATGAGCATTGACATTCTGGATGGACTGGTTGATACAGATTCAGTGGTTGAGGGAGTTTCACATGATTTTTCCAGAGGAGACCTAATTTCAGAGGAGGCTGAGGATGTACTTGCTATTGAGGAGGATGATTCAGAGGTTATTTCAGATTCACTTCCAGCTGGAGAGGATGTTCTAGGTGTAGGGGATTGCACAGAGCCCCAAGGATCACCTACTTCTATTGAGATTTCAGAAGATTCTGAGCACAGGTATGGTAGTGTAGGGGATTGCACAGAGCCCCAAGAATCACTCATACCTACTGAGCAGGCCCAGATTGAGCTCAAGCCTTTGCCAGATCATTTGAGATATGCTTATCTAGGAGAGGAGCAGACTTTTCCTGTCATTATTGCACAGCACCTAGATTCAGAGCAAGAAGAGAAATTACTGCAAGTCCTGAGGCAACACAAGAAAGCTATTGGGTGGACTTTATCAGATATACCAGGTATTAGCCCAGCTATCTGCATGCACAGGATATTTTTGGAAGAGAATGTTAAACCAGTGAGGCAGCCACAAAGGAGACTTAATCCACTCATTTTGGATGTTGTTAAGAAAGAGGTGACTCGACTACTACAGGCAGGTATCATTTACCCTATTTCTGATAGTCAGTGGGTTAGTCCCATACATGTGGTGCCCAAGAAGTCTGGAGTTACAGTGGTGGAAAATGAAAGCAACGAGTTAGTGCCCACCAGAGTCAGAAATTCATGGAGAGTATGCATTGACTATAGGAAGCTAAACAAAGTCACGAGGAAAGATCACTTCCCTTTGCCATTTATTGATCAGATGCTTGAGAGACTGGCAGGGAAGTCCCATTACTGCTTCTTGGACGGATATTCAGGCTATTTCCAGATCTGCATAACCCAGAGGATCAAGAGAAGACTACCTTCACTTGTCCTTTTGGCACATTTGCCTACAGACGCATGCCCTTTGGACTCTGCAACGCTCCAGGAACGTTCCAGCGATGCATGGTAAGTATATTTGGTGAGTTGTTAGAGCATTGTATGGAGATCTTTATGGATGACTTTTCAGTTTTTGGCACTTCATTTGATTCATGTTTAGATAACTTGTCTAGGGTTTTGCACAGATGCATTGAGACTAACCTTGTGCTTAATTTTGAAAAATGTCACTTTATGGTAGAGCATGGAATTGTACTAGGACACATAGTCTCTAGGAGAGGTATTGAGGTAGATCCTGCAAAAATTAGTGCTATTTCTTCTTTATCTTACCCCGTATGCGTACGGGATGTTCGTGCCTTTCTTGGACATGCAGGATTCTACCGCAGATTCATTAGAGACTTCAGCGATATTGCTCGGCCCCTGACAAGACTGTTGCAAAAAGATGTTGATTTTTGTTTTGATGATAAGTGCAAAGAAGCTTTTCACAGACTCAGGGAGGCTCTTACCTCAGCTCCTATCATTAGATCACCTGATTGGAATTTGCCCTTTGAACTAATGTGTGATGCATCTAATTTTGCAGTGGGAGTTGTTCTTGCTCAGAGGGTGGATGGAGCACCTCATGTCATATGCTATGCCTCCAAGACCCTAGATGCCGCCCAAGCAAACTACACCACCACTGAAAAGGAGCTACTTGCCATTGTTTTTGCTTTGATCGATTTAGATCTTATCTGTTGTGCTCACATGTTATTATTTTTTTCTGATCATGCAGCTCTGAAATACCTGTTGAAAAAGCCAGATGCTAAACCTAGACTGATCAGATGGATGCTCCTGCTCCAAGAATTTGACTTGGAAATCAGAGATAGAAGTGGCAAAGAGAACCTAGTTGCAGATCACTTGAGCAGAATTGAGAGAGAGGGAACTTCTACCCCTATTGACGATGATTTTAGAGACGAGCACCTTCTTGCGATACATGGAGAGTCGCCTTGGTATGCAGACCTTGTTAACTTTTTAGTAGCACATGTTTTTCCTACACAATTTTCTAAAGCTCAAAAAGATAAACTCAAAAGTGATGCAAAATTCTATGTGTGGGATGATCCTTATTTATGGAAGTTTTGTAATGATCAAATAATTAGGAGATGCGTACCCGACCATGAGTTTTCTTCTGTCCTTACATTTTGTCATTCATCAGCTTGTGGGGGCATTTTGGACCCCAAAGAACAGCTAGGAAGGTGTTAGAATGTGGATTGTATTGGCCCACCCTATTTCATGATGCATATCTGTTCTATAGGAATTGTGATAGATGTCAGCGAACTGGGAACATAGGAGTGAGAAATGAGATGCCCCAACACACTATACTTTTCTGTGAGATTTTTGATGTTTGGGGAATAGATTTTATGGGACCTTTTCCTGCATCATGTGGTTATTTGTATATTTTGCTTGTTGTAGATTATGTTTCTAAATGGGTGGAGGTCATTTCCTCCAAGACTGATGATTCTTGTGTTGTTAGCTTTGTCAGGTCACACATTTTCTGCAGGTTTGGAATTCCAAGGGCTATAATAAGTGACCAAGGATCTCATTTTTGCAATAAACACATGAAGGCTCTACTTAGTAAGTATGGGGTGGTGCACAAAGTTTCTACATCTTACCATCCCCAAACAAATGGACAGGCCGAAATTTCTAATAGAGAGATCAAATCAATTTTGGAAAAGACTGTTGGGCCCAATAGGAAAGATTGGAGCAAGAGGCTTGATGATGCACTTTGGGCCTATAGAACGGCATACAAGACCCCCATTGGAACGTCTCCTTACCGTTTAGTGTATGGAAAAGCTTGTCATCTCCCTGTGGAAATAGAGCACAAAGTATATTGGGCGGTAAAAGCTTGTAATTTTGATGCTACCAAGGTGGGAGAAGAGAGAAAACTTCAACTCCAAGAACTTGAGGAGATTAGACTAGAAGCATTTGAGAACTCAAGGATCTACAAGGAAAAGACTAAGATTTTTCATGACAAGCACATCTTGAAGAAAGACTTCCAAATTGGTGACAAGGTTTTATTATACAAGTCAAGGCTCAAATTGATTAAGGGTAAGTTGAGGTCAAGATGGGAAGGACCATTTGTTGTGACTAACATTTTCCCTTATGGTGTTTGTGAAATCAAGGATGAAGCCAATAATTTTGTTTGGAAAGTCAATGGCCACCATCTCAAAAAGTTCTTTGAAGAATTAAAAGAGCTAGAGGTGGATGGATTGGACATCAAAGACGCTATCTACCCAAATTAAGGGGAATTTACTTTTCTGCACTTTGAATTCATTGTATATATCATTTTCATATTTCTAGAAGTAAATCTTTCTCTTTGAAGTGAGTTGTTGATAATAAATGCTTAGGTAATATAGATTAAATAAATAGCCATTGTAGATACCATGTATTTCTTTTAGCACTTTTTCTCAATAAGTAGGAATAAATGTATCCCTCTAGGTTATCTCTATATCATTTTAGAGTCTCTTGAAAACAAATTAAATTTGGTTGTTAAAACTTAGGATTTGAGCTAATGGATTAATTCTTGGATGCTTGAGTACTACTTAGTGATGGATTCTAGATTGATGACTTGAGATGAATTATTTTTACCTAGTGAGGATTTAGGCTAATCTTTGTGATACACATATGTGATTGTGCTTTAAAACTTGCTTAGGTTCTTTCAAAACCATAATTTTATGATTGGACCATATCTATAGAGGCTAATCACTTTGTTTTTCATTTCCATATCAGCTTTTGCAATAATCATTGTTGATACATGATCTATTCTTCTTCCTTTCCAAGTTTTTCTGCTCATAACTATTTTTCTTCCATGGACTTGGTTGTTTGGGATGGTTCTTAATGTTACTTTGCCCGAGACGGACAAGAATTTAAGTGTGGGGGAGGTGGCTAGAGCTTTGAAATGTTTTGGAATGAAGAAGCATCAAGGATACAATTCAAGAAAATTCAAGAAAATTTTTGCGGTTGAAGTAAAAAAGGGGTGCCAATTTGATTTGAGTGGGGTATCAAGAAGGAGTTGCAAGAAGTGGCTAGTAAAGGTAACAATTGAAGCATCTACATACCTAAGTATTATTCGATATTTCAAGTTTGATGATCAGCTAGCCATTGCAAGGAAGTGAATAAAAGAAAAAAATAAAGGAGAAGAGAAGCTGCTGTGGAAGCAGCTGAAAAAAAAACACAGAAAACAGAAAAAAAAAAGAAGAGAGAAAAGAAAGAAAAAAAGAAGAAGAATAAATATGAGGCATCAGGAGAAGGGTGAGAATTTTGAAGTAGAAGTTGTGAATAAGAAGCTAGTTGGATTTGAGATATGGGATTGAAGGAGAGAACCAAGGCAGAAACAGTTTCAGATTCAAAATCAGTTTTTGGCTACTGATCAGCATCTAATCGGTCCAGTGACTGATCAGAGAGCAGCCAGTCCGTTCCAGTGACCGATCAGAGGCAATACAGTATGATCGGGAGCAGCTTAGACCAAACCCCAGTCCGATCAGTCAAAGGCTGATCGGTCTCCAGACCGATCAGTGGAGTTGGCACAGTAGAGAATACATAATTCAGTCATATTCTTCATCCAAATCAGCTAATACCTACCCGCCACAACTCTTATTTCACCAAGAAGACCATAAACGAGGGCAAAGTGTATTAGAAACATTTTTGAGCATCCAAGTCTTCCACTTCCTTAACTTCTCCACTTTCTAAACCTTAATCTCATTCTTGTCATTTCATATTCCTCTAACGTGTTCTAATAAAATTTTGTAGATGTGGATCCAAATCAAGAATAGTGGTAGAGAGTAGATAACAAACAAGCTTATGGTAGTACAAGAACCATGTTGTGTTTGAGTGAGCTCCACTTCACCACAAATGTAGAATTTAGGAAGAGAGCCACTAAATACTTTCTTGAGAGGCTTGTGAGTTTAGTTCATCTCAAGGAGTCATGAAGGATGAAATATGCTAAGTTGTTGATTTAAGGACAAGATACTAGTCCATTGAGCTTAGATTTTTAAGAATTGACAACCCTAGATAATTTCTTTTCAACTGCTTCTAATTATGATTGAGAATAATCTAGGGGGTACATATTTAATTAGCTTGTGCGAGACGCCCAAGTTTAAGTGTGGGGGAGTTTATAAGTACTATTTTATTGATTATTTCAGGCTCTAAAATCAATGTTTGACCCATATTTTACATGATTAATCTTGAATTTACCCTAGGTTCCATGTATTAATTCTATTTTAGGTTTAATTGCAAATCTTCGCAATTTTGAGATGTTTTGATATCTAATTTGAATCTGATCTTTATAGGCTGAAGGAACATGGACCTAGGTCAAATTGGGTCAAGGTTGGGTCAGAATCGGGCTCAGATCAAGGCAATCAAGCTTTGGAGAACTGTGAGCCGTCCATTTGGAAGGCAAGTAGATCTGGGCCATCCAGGGCAGATCAGATTGATCCCAGCTGAGGAGAGGTAGATATGACCTTCAGATTGGGATCTTGAAGTTTAGGGTTCAATCGGAGAAGATCCAACCGTTGGATTTAGCCAAGTCAATCTCAGCCATCCATTACTTAGTACTTAAGCAAAAATCCCTCAGAAATCTCGCGGCATCGCGGGTCGCAGCCAGTGTTCTTCGTGTTCTTCGCATCTTCTTCCCATTTCTTCATCCGATCGCGCGGCCAACAACAGAGGAAGCTCTGACTCAAGATCTTAGAGAGCTGAAATCAGATTTCCGAGCGGATTGTGTTGTTTCTCGTCGCTGCAAGTAGCTGCGGAGAGGGTGTCTCCAAGGCGCACATTCATTCAATCGACTCCATCTGACCATCTTCATCACGAGGAGCTGTCAAAGCATTCAGAAGGGTCTTCTGAAGGTCTTCGAGGGATTCTGGACCACAACCACAACCAAATTCATCCATCGAGAGGAGTTCGGATTGAGTTTCAGCTTCGCCAGTGAACCTGCGCAATTCGTCCATGAAAAATCGGCTTCAGACAATCTGTGAGCTAGAGGGTTTCTAGTTGAATCTTTAGTGACCGGAAGATAGATCTTGAGCTAGAGAATTGACTCTGTTGCTTAGCTTTAAATTCTGCTTTCGTTTCGCAATTTTCTTCATCGCAATCAGTCCTGTATTTGTAGATTTTCAGACACTGATCGGTCTGTCGACCGATCCAAGCACCATCTGATTGGTCTGTCGACCGATCAGGCTTGCTTCTGATCGGACTGGCGACCGATCAGGCAGTCTAGCTCCACTTCATGCTCTGTTTTACTTAAGCTTTACTTGTTTCAATTTTTCCAACTTGCCATTAGATACAAATTACATTGAATTTAATTTTAATTCTAGAATTCCTTTAATTACAGCTTCCTTGCATTCGATTTTAGTTGTGAAATCCTAGTTTATCAATTTAAGTTGCATGGTTTAATTGTTGCTTAGTTTAAGTGTGGGTTTTGCAATCTTATTCGTTTAGCTAAGTTCGTTTTATTCCTGCTATTTCCTTCTAAATTAAAAACAAACCCCCTTATTAATCTAAAAATCCCAAAACATTTGACGACACATAATTCAAGCTTGAATCAAACATCCTGAACTAGTCATTGGGAAAAAATACGACCTGAGGTCCCTCTACTACGTTTCTATCTTGTTAGCCAAAGGGTTTTCTGCTTTATAAATTTCTAAATTTGAGGGCCACATTCGTGACATCTATTTTTGGGTTCATCAGGCATCCGCAGCACCACGTGACATTAGGGTTTTGTCAAATGTACTGGCACGTTCCTTAATTTCATGAATTCACTGCAAGGCAGCAAGGATACACAGGCGAGTACATAGTATGCCACACAAATCTTTCCGGGGGTGACAGGGTTGGAGATAGTTGGCCTGCTCTGGCCTCTTGAGATTTTTGGCCCTGTCTTCCTGTGAATGGCCGCTTCCTCCAGTTAACCTTCCTGTGCCCTCGGGTTTTTTCGGGACTCCGATCTGACTTCCCCACTGTAGCATCGCCGGGATACCAGTTGGTCCCCTTTGACTTCAGCCACTCGGTCGCCTACCGGGAATTTTATCTTCTGGTGGTAGACAGAGACCACCGCCTGGAAGACACTAAGCACCAGGCGGCCCAAGATGACGTTGTAGGATGAGGGAGCGTCCAAGATCAAAAAGGGTTGTTGGTGCAAAATGCATCAGTGATGTCCTCCTCTAAGGGTTTCAATATTTGACAATATGCTTAAGTCAGTGATACATGTTGGTGCAGGAAGCACCATATCGAACCTTGTTTTGATATTGGCAAAGGGTTCAAAGTTAAGTATTATTGGTGATCTAACAATGTTACTCAAGTGTGTAGGAAAAGTCCTAGCGAAGGGCTGCTAGGCACCTGGCGAAGGAATGTCAGGATACAAAGCCCTAGCGAAGGACTGCTAGGCACCTGGCGAAGGAATGCCAGGATACAAAGCCCTAGCGAAGGACTGCTAGGCACCTGGCGAAGGAATGCCAGGACACGAAGACCTTGCGAAGGACTGCTGGGCACCAAGCGAAGGATTGCTTGGTACTGAAGACCTGGCGAAGGACTGCTGGGCAAAAGTCCAACCGGAGGAGCCGGTTGGCAACAGGTAAATTCTCCTGAGAGGAGTAGGTGAGGACGCGTTCCCCGTCGAGGGAACAGTAGGCGTCGGTTCGACCTAGTGCTCCATTTGGGAGACCCAAAGTCAGAACCAAGACAGCTAAGGTTGTATAAAACTAATACTTGATTGCTTTATGTTGTTTTGGACTAACCCTGGATGCAGGACCGAAGAAATGAGTGTCTGCAGCTCAGAACGCCTCAAAGGAGAGAGGCAACAGCTGAGTAGGGCGCCCCCAGTGTCCCTGGCGCCCCCAAGGTCAAGGCAAAACAAGTTAAGCAAGAGTACGCTTCGGAAGCTTATTAGGCGGGGCGCCCCCATGCTCCCGGGCGCCCCGAGCTCATGCCAACGAAGTGGATAAAGGTTATCCAGCCGAGAAGCCCACGGAAAGGGTCAACCAGGGCGCCCCCACAGTCAACTCTCAGCCCTATTCGAGTGGGATAAGGGCTGACCGAGATTTGCTCGGATCGGGTGACACGTGGGGGGCGCCCCCAATGTTCAGGGCACCCCGGGAGGCTATAAAAAGCCCCTCGACCCCAAGGCTTCGAACAACAAGATTTCCAACGCCAATACACTCTTCAACTCACGCGCTCTGCTCCAGAAATCCTTCATCTCGAGATTCTAGCGCCAGCGACGACCCTACGCACCGAAGAACAATCTACACCAGGCGTCGGTAATGAAGAGTCAATTTTAAATTGTATTCTTACTGCACTTACTACTGTACAACTGTTTGTAAGATTTTGCGCACATATAGAATTGCCCCCAGTAAACGGTCAACGACCGTGGGCCTTGTAGTAGGAGCCGACCGCGACTCCGAACCAAGTAAAATCTTGGTGTTCGTGTGTGGTTTTGTTTTTAATTTTTCCGCTGCATAGTCTCTTTTTCAAACCGAAACGACTTACGATATTCACCCCCCCCCTCTATCGTTTTCTCTCGATCCAACAATACATTGAACAAGGGAAGGGTGAGTGAAGAAAAGAGTACCAAAGTAAACCAAAGCCCTAGTTAACCTAGGCACTAAGTCCTGGTTCGTCGAATTGGGCACTAAGTCCTAGCCGAGGGTTGGGCACCTAAGACCTGACCGAGGGTTGGGCACTAAGTCCTAATTCGTGGAATTGGGCACTAAGTCCTGGCCGAGGGCTGGGCACCTAAGACCTGACCGAGAGTTGGGCACTAAGTCCTGGTTCGTGGAATTGAGCACTAAGTCCTGGCCGAGGGCTGGGCATCTAAGTCCTGGACCTAAGGTTTGGGCATGAAGTATTGGTCCGAGGGATTGAGCAACTTAGCTTAGCGATGACTAAGGACATAAGTAGAGACGGGTCGAGGGTCGGACGTCTTGAGATCTTAGAGTCTCGAAGACTAAGCAAAAGTCCACCCGAATGGACTGGGTGGCAACCGTCTCCTAAGAGGAGTAGGTGAAAGGTGCGTTCCCGGGGGTGGGAACTTGCGTCGGTTCGACCTAGGGTTTCGCGGAAATCCGAAGTCATAACCAAGTCCTTAAGGTTAAGATTATCTACTTGTTTATCTTGTGTTTGTGTATCTTGCAGATACCTAAAACTGAAGAGAAAGCAAGCAAACAAACATAAAGAGGCTGAAAAACATCTTCCTGGGCTCCCCCATTGATACAGGCGCCTTAATGAAGCTAGGCACCCCTATTGATTCAGGCGCCTGAATCAATCAGGCGCCCCCATCAATACAAGCGCCCTATATGGCAGTTTTTATCAGCTCCCAAAGTTCTCTATTTGGATGAACCTTTGACCGCTTATGAGGCGCCCCATAGCATCACGGGTGCCCTAGACAAGGCTATAAAAGGGGCTTCGACCCCTCAACTCAGAACACAACTTCCAAGATCATTCTGAGCCTTCTGACTGACGACAAAGCACTAACGGCGAAGCTCTGCGACCAAGGAAGCTCCAGGAGGAAGTGTGCGGCACTTCAGAGGTCCAGATCGGCGAAGTCTTCAACTCTATTTTGTTCGGTTTGAATTTTATAATTCTGCACTTATTTTTCATATCTTTCTGCTTTATGTTGTTTTGGACTAACCCTGGATGCAGGACCGAAGGAACGAGTTTCTGCAGCTCAGAGAGTCTCAAAGGAGTGAGGCAGCAGCTGACCAGGGCACCCAGAGTGTCCCGGGCGCCCCCAAGGTGAACACAAAACACATGAAGCAAAGGCAGGCTTCGACAGCTCATGGGCGGGGCGCCCCCAACGTCCTGGGCACCCCCAGTGCAAGCCAACGAAGCAGAAGCCAGCGAAGCCAAGGGATAAGAGTTGACCTGGTCAACCCGGGCGCCCCCAGCGTCCCGGGCACCCCCGTCAAGATCTGATCCCGAGTTTGAAGGGATCAGAGCTGACCGAGTGGAACTCGGATCGGCCGACACATGGGGGGCGCCCCCGACATTCCGGGCGCCCCCAGGGGCTATAAATAGGCCCTCGACCCCAAGTCTTCGAACAACAATTCTTCCAACGCCCCTACGCTCTTCTGCTCCTGCGCTCTGCTCCAGAAACCTCCCAACTCGAGATACAAGCGCCGACGACGTCCCTCCGCTCCAAAAATTCAATCTACACCGGACGTCGGTAACGAAGAGTTGTTTTTAAGTTTACTATACTGCTTTTGTAATATCTCTCTGTAAACGGTTTTGCGCAAATATAGAATTGCCCATAGTAAACGGTCAACGACCGTGGGCCTTGGAGTAGGAGCCGACCATGACTCCGAACCAAGTAAAAAACTCGGTGTTTGCGTGTGTTTGATTTAAATTTCCACTGCGTAATTGCTCTAACTTTAATCCGAACGCTTTACGATATTCACCCCCTCTATCGTTTCTCTCGATCCAACAAATACCATCCCCCAAATAAAAGACTTACCAAAAGAATGCTCCAAAATGACTGGGAGGGGGACTCAGGCCTAAGAAACGCAACACACCTGTCTCGAGCAAAGAATTGCTGTCAAAACTCAAGCCTGGGAGTCGTGCCTGAGTTCTCGAATATCCCCTCTCCTGATGAATATCCTTTCATGGATGGTGCACACGGCAGCTCCCTTTTCCACCGAAGAAGAGCCAGTAGGACTTGGGGAAGCTGAACGTAAAAAAATTGGGGCTTCCACCCCTTGTGCGAGGAGGGCAGATCTTTTATCGGCCCTTAGCCCATCCTGGCCAAAAAAGTAAAAAAAAAAAAAAAAACTCCCTCTTCCACCTGTTTCGGATAGAAGAAGTAGTGGAAAAGGCAAGGATAAAGGGGAAGGCGATACAATTAAAAGAATATGACTTTCCGAGAGAGAATACGAAAAGAGTTGGGACCCAACTCGGAGAGAGAAATACGAAAATTAATAGAGACATCAATGAAGAATGGGTGTACAGGAAAGCGGAGACTGCTGATCAAGTGGCTCCATAGGACACACTCCGACGAAGGTCGATCCGGATGACCATTCCCGTTGGGTAAAATCAGAACATGGTCCTATGGCATCTGATAGGCCAAGCGCAACCTCTCCAGAGAGACACTCGTAAAATTGGAGTTTATAGTGCGATACCATGGAAGGAATAATGATCCTGCAACCATCTTCGCCACATAAGCATGAGCACCCCAACTTAACTAAAGAAAAGAAAAAGAGGATCTAGCGGTTTGCTCGCAAGCTTAAAACGAGGAGAAGGCAGACACAAACCCTTGGGAGGAAGATGAAGACGACGGTGCTCGGACAGGATTTAAGCAGAAAATAGATGCAACCAGAAAACCTCACCCCCTCATGCTTATATACCCTCGCGGGACACAAGAAGACAATTGGATCTAGGTTCTCTTCCCAAGGCAAAAAACCGCAATAGTTCGATCGGAGACAAAAGCCCCCACCGCTTGATACTTTGACCCACGGTCTTGTCACAATTAAGGAAACATGATCTCGGAAGGGATAAAGCATATCCCGAGCATGGCAAACGAAGAATAGCGGATCATATCGTCTTTAATATAGGCATGGGCAAAGCTATTAATGCATGAGTCCTGACAATCTCAGACTTGTAAAATAAGCAACGGACACGTGGACACTCCCTCTTGGCTACATTACAAGAAAGTCCTGCATTAACAACGACTTTAGAAAACGTGAACTAGAACAGCAGACGAACGTGCCTCACAAAGAAACTTCTGCATTAATTTTCATTTTAATGCGCCATGAGGACCCATGCACGATAATAGAGTAATGATCGCGAAACTCACAGAATCATGAGAACATCGTGTCCTCCGACAATCCCTATAAAAAGGTATCCGCTCCGACAGGAGACGACAGGTACGAAGACTCTAATTGACTCCTGGTGCAATTCATCTTTGAATTCATTTTTGACTTGAGTGTCGGAGTGGCTCACCGGAACCCCTTCGGTCATCCTCCTAATTTGTTTTTTTTCTGTACTCCTTAGAGGGACCACGTCAACCATTTTAAGAACCTCATCCTCTTCTCGTGGAATCGATCATCGTCGAGTCGGTTATCAAGGAGCTAAAATATTTCTTATGATTTATTTATTTTTATAATATTGAATCATTTGAGTTGAATGATATATGTGGAGTTGGATTAGTCATTTTCAAATTAATAGATTCTATAAGTAGATAATTAGATTATAAAATAATAATAATATTTTAAAAAGATTTTAATAAATTTAAATATTTTATTTGATAAAAACACGATGACTCTTTGTCGCTTCCGCCCATGTACTTCACTGACAGAACATGATAAAATGCAGGGCAATTCGAATGGATTGGATCGAGTTCGGGTCGGATTAAATTTTTTTTTTTAATTTTTAATCCGAACTCGATTTCAATCCGAAATGTCTAAACTCGAATCCGAATCCGACAAACACGAATAATCAGAAAAATCGATTCTAAACGTCTTTTTTTGTTATTTTTCCTATAATTCTTCGCTTTTATCTCAATACTCCATTACTAATATTGATATTAATATACATAAAAATATCTTAATTTTCAAAATAAAATTTGATTTAATTTCAAAAAATTCACTAAACATTAAATTCGGATAACCTGAACCCGACTCGAAAATTTTCAATCCAAAACCCTCCAATCCGAATCCAATCCGAATCCGAAAATTTTCAACCCGAACCCAATTTTTTTTGGATCGATTCAGATTGAATCGTCGGGTCGTATTAATTTTTGACACCGTTAATAAAATGTCAAAAGTGATACTACAATTTGAAATAGCAATCGATAAAATTATAAAGTGATTATATTTTTTATTTTAAAAAAGATTATACTACATTTAAAATTCTTTAACGCGCACGTAAATTTAAGAAACTTCGTAATTGCGTGACTAAATCTATGTATCAACTCATTCCCTCTGAAAATAATATATATATATATATATATATATATATATATATATATATTAAAATTTAGGATAAAAATTATTTCGGAAGGAATCGACGTCGACGGCCAGTTACCAGGGTTCAGCCCACGCGGACGCTAATGCTAGAGGAAGAGTTCCTACCCTACGAGATTAACACGAGAATTAAGGAAACACGTCGGAGGTTGTCCGGCGGAGCCCACTCCGACGCTCAAATCAATGCCTCGATCTAGGAGATGAAAAGAAACCAAGAAAGTATGTGTGAATTAGAGAGTGTATAACCCCTTTACCGGAGGGGTTGGAGTACCTTTTATACCTGAGATGGCCGTCCCACGAGTCTCCACGATCTTCGCCACGTCTCCCTAATTGTCGGTTATAGGATCACCTTTGCAACGGTCCACGCAGACATTAAGTTCGGACCATTGCGATAATTATGGGTCATAATTATCTCGCAATAATTGGTGATGATTATCCGCAGATCTGAAGAAAAAGGGGACCGTTACTTGAGGCCGAATGCATCTTGGGCTCCGCTCCCCCGAGGTGATCTCGGGGTCTTCTGGCCGAGGGGGTCCCGGGCATTTTGCCTTTCCGAGATGGTCTCGGGGACCTGACCTCCCGAGGTGATCTCAGGAGTGCGCCTTCCGACTTGATCTCCAGGGTGTGTTTACCCGAGGGGATCTTGGGGGATCCCCTTCCTGAGAGGGTCTTGAGAGTTTCGGAAAAAGAGTCATTCAGACTTGATGCATCTTGCCACATAGCTTCTTCACTCCACGTGTCAGCCACGGAGTGCTCAACCCCATCACAACCCCCTCCCTTCAAATCTGATCGAAGGAAGTGTTGCTAACTGATTAGACTAGTGTTACAATGAAGAAGCTATGTCATAATGGGTCTCTGCACCTGTTACTGCTTCTCTGGTGGTTATATTGGGTCCGAGGAATTGTAGCATTTGCCTCGAGGCTCGAGACAATCCATTCTTAATTTTGTTTTTCCACAAAGGCTTATGTGGTTTTCGAGATACTGCAATGATGCCTGTCCACCATCCATAAAAGCGCATGGTGATCTTTAATGACGACAAAGCCCCTTCATGAATTCCTCGTCGCCACGTACCCCAACTGCTCTCCTCGCGATCTCTTACTGACGTGCGCAGCTGTAGCACGCTCACGTCAAGCGGCTATTCCTTGGCGCCGCCCTGATGTGGCAGTTTCCTACCATCCACGTGTCTTGCCTCTATTGCACATATGTGGGTGGCTTCCTCCGTATAAGAAGGGGAGGCGAAGACATTCGGCCACCTTCTGGCTTCATTGTTTGGTGAACCTCGTCTTCGTCTTCTTCCCTAAGGATTCTTTTCGCGTAAGTCTCCTGCCTCCTTCTCGTCTTTTTTCTTAGGAACCATGGAAGGTTATCGAGCGGAGTGGTATGAGTCTGCCTCTTCGAGAGTGAGGCCGGAGCAGGCGGCCATTGAGGCCTACGGCATTCTGGCCAAGATGGCGGTGGTGATCCCCAGAGTAGACCAGACGCCGGTGGAGCCTCCCGTAGGTTTCTTTACCTTCTTTCTGGGGCAAGTAGAGTCAGGGCTCTGCTTCTCCATTCCTCCTTTTTTCATGAATGTGGTCTCCTATTTTGATATCCCCCTCCACCAGATGACTCCCAACGCCTTTGCTTAGATGGGCAGGGCGTACATTATCTTCAAGCTCTTCGACATCCCCCTGACTCCTCGTCTTTTCCATTTCTTCTTCGTTCTGATTGGCTCATGAGGGGCCTTTAGCTTTTTAGCGTGTCCTAGCCATAGGTTCTTAGGAGGGTTCCCTTCTTCTTATAAAGGGTGAAAGGAGAAGTTTTTCTTCATCCGACTATTTGAGCGACCCTTCAGTCCTCTTCGCTGGACGGAGGACCTGCCCGCTCCCCCCATACTGGGGGATTTTCTACAGAATCCAGCCTACTAACGCGCCAAGAGCATACTCTCCGGCATGGAGTTCAGTGGCCCAGGTTTGGTGCAGAGTGAGGAGCTCATGTACCGAGCGAGCCTTAGTCCTAAGATCACCCGTATTAGTCCCAGCCTCGGTAAGTTCATATTTTCCCTCAATGCCAGTTAATTCTGATTGATGTTCGGTTGATTGGCTGTTGTAGAGGAAATCATGCTTTCGAGGACGCTTCACCAACTTATCAAATGGGAGGAAGCCAACAAGGAGGCTCTAGATCATCCCCCAGCCGAGTCCTCGGAGGGGACTGCTGAATCATCCAGTGAGTATGCCACGCCAGAGCAGGCAGAGGCTCCTGCTGCGCCTCCTTCGTTTGCTGACCAGGGGACTTCAGGTCCATCAGTTGACTCGGAGATGGGCGTCCCTTCGGGGGATGACTCACCCCCGGATGTTGTCTATTCGGAGGGGGTCACAGAGGAGTTGTCGCCCCCCGCTGCCCCATCAACATCCCAATTCTCTAGTCGGCAGAAGAGGAAGGTCCCGGAAGGCTTAGGCCCCAAACGGAAAAGGTTGCGCCCCAGTGGCCTCAACACACTTCCATCTATTCCTGAGGAGGATGTTCCACCTTCCGATGGTGAGGAAGCTATTCCTCTATCTCCGTCGACTGCCACTCCAGAGGCAGATGGTCAGGCCTCCAGCTCTCCTTCTGTCGACCCTGCCGAGGTCATGAAGGGTAAGCAAGCATTGCCCACCCAATATCGAATGCAGCTTGACCGCCTTTGCAAAAGGCTAGATGCGGTGGTGGAGGCTTCCATGCAATCTTTCCCCCCGGTGCAGTTGAAGGAGGTCCCTGCCGAGGGCCTTTCTTCCGAGGGGACCTCCAGCTTTGAGGAGGATGACTCCGACCCTTCTACATTGCCACCTGGAGCTCCCACTGTCCAGACACTTCCCCCATGCAGGGGCTCATTGCCTTCAGGGAGGCGGGTTGACACCCCGAGGTCTCAAGGGGGGAGCCGTGCGAGTCTCTGCAGGGGCCTCTCACTACCCTTCGTGAGTCCCTTTTGAAGGTGCGTGTTCTAGGTACATAGGTTGTTTTCTTGTATGCTTTATAATTCCTTGGTACAATGATAGGCGGCTGAAGACTGCCTAACAGTCGCCCGTGGCTTGTATGCCTGGCCAGAGATTGAGGCCTTAACCCGCCGAGTACTGAGAGCAGAGGCCGCAGCTGACCATGTGCACAGAGAGGGACTTATGCAAGCAGGGGTCAGCAGGGCCCTCCAAGCGAAGGTGGAGCATCAGTTGGACACCTTGATGGCCATGGAGTCCTTCCTACAGAGTTCTCGGCGTCGAGAACGTTTGGCGTCCGAGAGGGCTGTGGCCATCACCAATGACCTGCTCCAGATGACTCAAGAGCAGAATCAATTTCAATTGAAAGAGAAGAAGTTGTCGGCGGATATCCGACTTCTGGAGGCCTCGGCCGGGAGACTGAATGAACGTGTCAAAGACCAAGCGCACAAGCTCGCCCAGAAGGAGTCCGACCTCCTAATGGCGGCTGATCGCTTGTCTGACTTCGAGGAAGACCTGACCCAGACACGGTCGAAAGTATGGGTCACCTCGGACAGGCTCAAGGAGGCTCTGGCGGACCAAGACAAAATGTCTGCTGAGATGGAGCAACTAAAGTGTGCCAAGGAGGCAGCTGAGGCCGAACTGTGCAACTTTCGGGCTTCTGAGGCTTCCCGTATTAAAGAGGCCGAGGCAGACTTCAAGGCTAAGTTCCTAGAGTCGAATGAATTTAGCGATATCATTGCCGGCCAGGTAATAAAGCGCTTGAAGCAAGGCTTCCACGGGGCCATCAACCAGCTGAGGAAGGCCCAACTTTTGCCTCCGGATGTTGATCTGGGTTTCATGAGCATCGACCGAGTTTGGGAAGTGCTCCCGCCCGAGGACAAAGAGCTGTAAAATTATTTTCTACCCGGAAGCTTGGCCCCGATGTACCCCTTTTGATTATAATGAAAATATTTCTTTGCCTTACTGTCTTGAGTATGCTTTTGCATTTGTCTCTTTGTAATATTTGTTTTCGTCGTGAGGACCAAGAGCGTAGAAGGATCGGTGTTTCTCTCCGACTCCAGGAGCCAGATTGTCGATTAACCTTCTTGAAAAATAGGCCTTCCCTCTCAGCCCCTAGGGCAAGGGAGTCAGGTGTTAGATCGTTGTTGTCTTGCTAGAGGGGGGTGAATAGTAATTCGAATTTCTCTACCTACAACGTTAGCAAGCGTAAGCGGAAATCTAATAAAACAAATGAAAACAATGCTAACGCACCTATTTACGTGGTTCGGAGATAAAAACTCCTACTCCACAGCTACCTGTAAGGTGGGCGATCCCTAATCCGTCGGTGGATGATTCCCCGGAGCACCTCCAGCTAAATCGCATAGGTCTTTGTGGGTGGAGAAACCTCACCACAATCCTTAGACACTACCTGAGCACAATAGGCTACTAACTCACTCTATCCAAGCAAGTTTCGCCAAGAAAGAAAAGCATGAAACGAGCTCCTTTAAATAGAGCTCGAGTCTGAAATGGCCGCTACCAGTCAACTGCCCTTGGGGCAGTCGACTGGTCCCACTTAGATTCGACGGTTAAAGCCAACGTTCGAATCACCAACCATTACCAGTCGACTGCCCCTGGGGCAGTCGACTAGTCCTTCCGTAAGCCTAGGATTATCCTTCCCGAGTACATTTCTCTCCGCACTCGAACCCTCCCGGATTAGTTCCCGAGTACAAACACTCACACTCGGACCCTCACGACCTGGTCGACTCTTCACCAGCAGCCTCGACTGTTGCCTTCGCGCCCTCTTTGTCTTCGGCCCTTGTCCCTCGAATGCACACACAAGCCTCCAGCTTGCCTTCATGTCATCCTTCACATACGCCTCGAAGTCCGCGCCCCTTGGCTCATTATCCCTACTATCCATGGTCCCTCAGGTGCGCACACAAGCTTCCAGCTTGTCTCCATGCTTTCCTTCACCTGAAGACATTAACCAAGTCTATGTGTACCTGCAAACCTGCAAACTTACATATACATATCAGACCAACAACAAACTCTAACTTAACCATATTAACACACTCATCAAAACCCATGATCCTCCCGATCATACTTGGGTCGATTGCCTCAACAATCTCCCCCTTTTTGATGTGTGGCAATATGTTTAAGTTAGGTAAACAAAAACAACAGTAGCAGTAGCAATTGAAAATTAAAGCATAACAAATAAGAGGCAACCTCCCCCTTAACATATGCTTTCTCCCAATTTTTAATTCTCACTTACAACACCAAGTTAAGTTATACCTAACTTAACACCACAAGTTTTCTTACGTCAAGTTAATCCTAACTTAACACACAAGTTCTCCCTCTTTGACACCATCCAAAAAAATTGCCTCAAGCAACCCTACCCCTAGTGCCAAAAAAACTCACTTCATTTCTGAAAAACCCCTCAGAAATCACTATACAGAATTACCAGTCGACTGCCCCTTAGGCAGTCGACTGTCCTCTATTATTCTCAACTTCCCGAGACATCAGTCGACTGCCCCTGGGCAGTCGACTGATACAGTCAACTTCTGAAATTCCAGCCCAATTTCAGAAACTTCTAGAAAATTCTAGAAAATCTGAAAAAATTTAAAAATTTACAAGCACATTTGTTAGGATATACTCTACCCTAGAAAAATATAGTTCCATGAAAAATATCAAATGTGCTTGACTTTTGGTACAAACTCTAATTTCCTCAAAAATGATCATTTTGTATCAACTTTGAAACCTAAACATAATGTCATGTGTTTGCCAACTTCATTCATTAACATTTCACACATATAACTGCCCTCAACTCTCCCCTTTTTCTTATGTATTCTTAATATGATAAACCCCTCCCCTTCTTATCTTTTAACCCTAGATACATATGCACTTATCAATCCTCCTTAAATTCCATGATATCAATAAAGCCTTATTCCATACAATCAACATTAAATCATGAAGTAAGACTTTATATAATGAATATGAAAGCATAAATAAAGATTTTAAGTTAAAGTCATATCTTATTATTCAATAGCAATCCATGAATCTCAAATAATATAAGTAATATCAATCCATGACATAAAAACTCATAAAATATCATGAAAGCATAAGCAAATGTATCATACATGACTTGAAAATAAACATGAAAGTGGCACAAGGGCTAAAGCCCCGAAGTAACAAAATATTAGAATCCCAAAATGAAAAAGTGTTTGAGAAATAAAAATAACATCTAAGCAACACACTCTCAACACTCAAGCCATCAAATCAAGTCAAATCTGCTGCATGTCATCGCCCAGAGGAGGAGGAGGAGGGCCCAGATATGTGAGGTGCAGCTGTCATATCATATTGTACATCTCGTCCTGTTGCAACTAAAACATCTGAAAAGTCTCGGTGAGCCCATGGACCTCCCCCTGGATGGTCGTCTGCGTCTGCGTCTGCTGAAACCCGTGGAACTCCTCCCGGAGGCCGTGAACCTCAGACCGGAGCTGAGAGAACTGCTCCTGTGTAACTCCATCAGCAGGCTCCTCATTAGAACTGGAGGACTCAGGACGCTGCCTCCAAACTATCTCCCCCTGCCTGCACTCGATCCTTGCCAAGAACAACTGACATGTGCCAATCTAATCATAGTCCTTGGACAGGTGACGTACCTGATCGCTAGTCATGCGTATAACCCTAGACTCGAAGAACTCGATCAGGACATGGCAAAAGGGCATGTAGATCTTCCCATTCATACTATGGGAAAAATGGCAGATAGATGTAAAGACATGCAGAGAGATATCGATGTCTAACCTCCTCTCTAAGGCGTACATCATTACCAAGTGCGGTAGTCGAATCCTCGACCACCCCTTGGTAACAATGGGCAATATGCATTCTAAGACAATTTTATACGGGACATGACTAAATGGACTCGTGTTCTTAGCGTCAAAAATACGCTCTGAAATGTATCGATGTCGTGCAAAATAATGCATGTGAATTTGATCAATAGTGACATTAGGAAAAGAAAGGGACTCAACAACATTCGAAAAATATGTGACTACATAGTTAGATGCCCTACACTAAGATGTTAGTTTATACAGCCTTAGCTGTCTTGGTTCTGACTTTGGGCCTCCAAAATGGAGCCCTAGGTCGAACCGACGCCTACTGTTCCCTCGACGGGGAACACGTCCTCACCTACTCCTCTCGGGAGAATGTACCTGATGCCAACCGGCTCCTCCGGTTGGACTTTTGCCCAGCTGTCCTTCGCCAGGTGTCTAGCTGTCCTTCGCCAGGTCTTCAGTACCAAGTTGTCCTTCGCCTGGTGCCTAGCAGTCCTTCGCCAGGGCTTCAGTACCAAGCTGTCCTTCGCCTGGTGCCTGGCAGTCCATCGCTAGGTCTTCAGTACGATGTTGTCCTTCGCCTGGTGCCTAGCAGTCCTTCGCTAGGTCTTTGGATCCTGGCAGTCCTTCGCCAGGTGCCTAGCAGTCCTTCGCTAGGGCTTTGTTTCCTGGCAGTCCTTCGCCAGGTGCCTAGCAGCCCTTCACTAGGACTTTGTTTCCTGGCAGTCCTTCGCCAGGTGCCTAGCAGCCCTTCGCTAGGACTTTGTTTCCTGCACACTTAGTAACATCGTTAGAACACAAATAACACTTAACTTTGAATCCTTTGCCAATATCAAAACAAGGTTCGATATGGTGCTTCCTGCACCAACAGTATTGACATCTAACTGAGTATTTCTCCTTTTGTGCAGTTGAGACCATACTGCGATCAACCCTGAACCGATTGACACGGCTATCTATGGAGGAGTTGGAGGCTCAAGGTGTTGAAATCATCAACCTCACTCAAGAGGTCGGGGCTCCAGTTCCCCCTACAAGGGATTCCACTCCTGTTTCTACGACGTCAAAGGCGGCTCCAATTGAGGTGGCATCGGATGAAAAGTCTATAGAGGATCAGATGCCGGCTAGAGGGGGTGAATAGCTCGATTCCCTCAATTGGTATTTCTTCCTACAAAGTTAGTGCACGTAGCGGAAATGAAAGAAATAATGAAATCAATGTTAACACTAAACCTTTACACGGTTCGGAGATTGCTTACTCCTACTCCACGTCGTGTCCTTGAGGTGGACGAATCCTTGATCCTTCAGTGGATCAATCCCCGACAATCTCCGGCTAGAACTTTCTCTTTCTCGGTGGAGAACAACCTCTCACAATGTTCTCTTCCTCTTTACAAGTTGAGTTAGGGTTAGGAGGAAGAGATGAGCTTTTGGGAGCTTAAGCACTTGAGCAAGAAGGGTTTTTTTACAATGAACAGAGTTAACCCTTCTTAAGTCTCAAGCTCATCTTTAAATAAATAAGAGAGCTACTAACAAAAGAGCTCAGCCCCGACACTAGTCGACTGGCTCTAACCTCAGTCGATTGGTGCTTAGCCAAACGACTATTTAAGTCATGCAGAATCTATTATTTGTATCATCCTAACATCTCATATGCATAAATAATATCATGAATCAAGTCATTATGAGATGTACTAAAGATAATCTCTACTTAACCCATTTGATCATGAATATATTTAGGCTAAGTGCTTCCCCTTTAAGGTCTCAAGACAAACATTTTTTAAAAATTTGAATTTAGTATTCATAGTTGACTAACCTTAAATCCTCTAACCCTTAAGGATTAACTTTGGTACCCAATAGAGATTCTTCCTAATTGGGTTAACAAAATATTCCTTGGGGATCCATTTTCTATCTAGGGTCTTAGTTTTTTGTTGACCTCTAGCAAGCAAGCAATGGTAGACTTTTTCATTGTTTGGTTGACCATATCTTAGCTCGGTTTTCTTGAAACTTGCTCTTTGGCTCCTAATAATCATATCTAGAGTATTGGATCAAACTTCAAATTTCCTAAGGGCCTTAGTAAGATGATCTACCTTTTATCTTAATTTCCTATTTTCCTCTTCTAAACATGAATCATTTAGGCTAGAAGAAAAGGAAGCATGCGTGTCATTTTTCATGGATTCTAATTTTTCTCTAAGCATGCAAATATCATTTTTCAAACATTTTATTTTCTTTCTAACCTTGAATAAATCATTATTAGTTCTAGAAATTATTTTAACTAAAGTGGTAGTGGATAGATTATATACCTCACTTACAGAGACGTCTGAATCCGAAGTTGATGTTAGGTTCTGAGCACAGCGGAATATTTATAATAAAGCAAAATCTTCTTTTAAATCATGGATCTTTTTGTGGTACATATAGCTATAAACAAAATGATGCGAAAACTAGCATAAACTGAAAACATACCTTGTAATCCTTTGCTTATTTGTGAATAATATCATGAACAGACGAGAGCCCCACGTGTGACTCCTCTAGTGGTATCCACGCGCACAAGATCACAAACTAGATGATCCGTT
Source organism: Boesenbergia rotunda (assembly GCA_024364735.1). Lineage (NCBI taxonomy): Eukaryota > Viridiplantae > Streptophyta > Magnoliopsida > Zingiberales > Zingiberaceae > Boesenbergia > Boesenbergia rotunda. The sequence continues at coordinate 304,707 of JAGFNQ010003665.1, forward strand.
AGGTGCTAGCCACTTGGATCGACAGAATTCTTTCGGATGCACTACGGATCTGGAGATGCATCTCCAACTAGAGAAGAAGTAGTCGAAGGCTTCCCGAGAGAGATAGAGAGAAATCACACAAGAGAGAGACAAAGGAGAAGTATCTCCTCCTCTTCTTCCAATGGTGGATATATATAGCCTCCAAGGAAGATGAAGAGACATGACTCTTCATATTCTTCATTAAATTATCATAATTGCGACTTTTGAAATTCTCCATTAATAATCATTAATAGAGACTCTTCATCTTCTCCATTATTGCCACAATAATTGTGGCCTTTCAAATTCTCCAAAGAGAATAAGAGATAAATTTACTCTCTCTTCTCTTCATCAAATAAATTCATATTTGATCTTGATCCGTTCTCGCTTCCGATATTTCAGAAATAATTAATAATCCAATTAATTCTTATTCAGAAATAATAAATTGATTGATTTAGTATCCACTAAAATAATCAACTACAGATATTGTTCGTGTCTATGTGTTATGCATGCGACCCTCTAGGTTCTATACACGAAGGCAGTGTAAATCCATACACAGACTAAGGTAACCGTCTAGCAATAGTTTTTAGCCACCCAACAGGATAGAATGTTAGTTATAAACTAAAACCTCCATGAACCGATTACTGTGTAATTCAATCTCTTCATCTTTATCCTACATCCCAATTAATTCGGTGCAGTATGCATCATCACCAATTAATTGTTTTACTTGATTTCCAAGATATAATAGACTCATCTTGAATGATAATCATTCCTCCCATGGTCATGGATTTTCAAGTCACTAACATCTCTATCAAGCGACCAGGAGGTTAACTCCCAAATCCAAGAAAGCGATGAATCCTCTATTGACTCAACACTATTCTCTCTACGTTTTGTCATACACCCAATTACCGTATTAATCACAATCCGATTAAAGATTGCTTTTAACGGCATCAAAGTACATAACTCCACGCATAGAATATATGAAGGTCTCAAGTCAAAAGATCAGTTACACTCGTTCATTAAGACGAACTACCAATGATGCTTAATATGTGGTGTTCTCTTAAGCTGGTCGTGTCTAGTGTACCTCTAAACTCAAGGCACTCCCAAGTACAACTTGGATATCCATCCCTCCGGTCTATCTTGACCTAGTCATACTTAGCGTTGATCTAGATATCTATGTCCCCTCTAGATATCTATCCGATCAAGGACGATTTTCAGAATAATATAACCATAATCTGTGGGACTTTATCATTAATCATATACGTACAAAAAAATAAATGATTAACGCCAAATACTTGCCTTTATTAAAATAATTATTCATGAATACATAAAAGTGTCTTGGCACATAAGTTCACACACTAACAATCTCCCACTTGCACTATTGCCAAACACTATAGACTCTCAGTCCTAGGTTCATCACATGGGTCTCATGTTTCTATAGAGGTAAGGCCTTGGTGAGTGGGTCTGCGATGTTCTCGCTAGTATCTACTCTGCTAACCAACACGTCACCCCTCTGAACAATCTCTCTGAGGAGGTGATACTTCCTTAGCACGTGCTTGGATCGTTGGTGAGACCTTGACTCCTTTGCTTGCGCTATAGCCGCATTATTGTCACAATATAACACAACTAGATCAATAATGCTAGGAACCACTTCAAGCTCTGTTATGAAGTTCTTGATCCACACAGCTTCCTTTGTTGCCTCCGAAGCTGCTATGTACTCGGACTCAGCTGTTGAATCTGCAACTGTCTCCTACTTGGAGGTCCTCCAGCAGATAGCTGCACCATTCAGACAAAACACATATCCTTGTTACAACTTCAGATCATCCTGATCTGTCTGGAAACTGGCGTCAGTATATCCTCTAATGACCAATTCATCATCTCCTCCAAAAACTAAGAACATGTTCTTTGTTCTTCTAATGACCAATTCATCATCTTATGCCTCATTAAGTAGATATATCCATATCTGCTTAAATCATCAGTAAAAGTCACGAAGTAGGTATAAGCTCCTCTAGCCTGAACTTGCAATGGACCATACACATCACTATGTATGAGTTCTAGTAGTTCCTTTGCCCGTTCACTTATCTTGGTGAAAGTTTTCTTGGTCATTTTACCTTGTAAATATGCTACGCATGTATCTATGGGCTCTAACTCAAAAGAGTCCAAATACCCATTACTGAGTAATTTAGCAATGCGTTTTTGGGTTACATGACCAAGTCTACAGTGCCAGAGATATGTCAAGTTTGAGTCATGCAATTTCTGTTTCTTGCTTTCAACACAATAAATCAGTTCATCTAAGTTAAGAACATAAAGACCGTTATTCATTGAACCATTCCCATAGAATATATTATTCAAATAAAAGGAGCATAACTTGTTCTTGAATTGAAATACAAATCCCTTGGCGCCCAAACTTGACACCGAAATAATATTCTTTGAGAAACTAGGAACAAAATAACAGTTTTCTAAATTCAAAACTAGTCCACTAGGCAAATTTATTGAATAAGTTCCTACAGCTAATGCAGCAACTCTAGCCCCATTAGCCACTGTAGGTCCATCTCGCCTTTGGACAACCGTCTGCAGTCACTTAGACCCTGCATGTTCGCACAAATGTAAGAACTACTTCCAGAATCTATAACCAATGATGAAGAAACAGAAAGATTGCACTCTATCATAAAGATACCTGAAGCATCCGCTCCACTGGCATTCTTCTTCATGAAAATATAGCAGTTTTTCTTCTAGTGACCTTTCATGCCACAGTAGAAGCACACAGCCTCCTTCTCATTAGATTTGGGCACCTGCGTCCCCTTTTTGAGCTTCTTCTGAGCTTGATATTCAGGATTCTTCACTGCATTAGCCTTGGGATTAGATTCCCTGGTGCTAGGGCGCTTGTTGGTCTTTCTTACCATCATTGTATGTAGTGAAGGATTTACCTTCATATCCTTCTCAGTAGTTTTCAGCATTGTCATCAGATCAGTCAAACTCTTGTCCATACTGTTCATGTTGAAGTTCAACACGAACTGGGAAAAAGATGGAGGTAGCGATGACAAGACCAAGTCAATGGCCAAGTCCTGGTCCAACTTGAAACCCAAGCTCTCGAGCCTTTCTATGTACCCGATCATCTTGAGTACATGGGGCCCAACTTGATTTCCTTCCTCCAGCATGGTACGAAACAATGCTCGAGAGGTATCATACCTCTCTACTCTCGCACTCTCTTGGAAGAGCTCACGCAAGTGTTGATCAATCTCCCTAACACTCATGTTCTTATGCTATCTCTGCAACTCGGGAGACATAGATGACAGCATGATGCATTGCATATCCAGTGCATCTTCCAAGTACTGAGAGTAATATGACTGATCTTCCTCCGATGTGTTTAGCGCAGGCTCATTCATAGGTTTGTCTTCAAGCACGTAAATTTTTCTCTCGTGTCTCAAGACAATTTTCAGTTTCCTATACCATTCCAGGTAGTTTGAACCGAGGAGGACATTCTCTTTCTCGAGAATACTTCACAAGAAAGGGTACTCGTGTTTGCCATCTAAAATTTAAAGCAGAGTTTAGTAATTATGGAATATATTTAATAAAGGACTTTATATCTCCTATTATTTTATTCAGGTCCAACAACCCCCACTGTTAGAATCGAGAATTGGTTGGTAACAATTCCTAATAGGATCGAAATCCTGAATCATATAGTATGCACATAGCTGAGCTGTACCTACATGTTATATTCATCAAGTAGGCCTTAACTTGCCAATCACCATTATCTGTGACTTTCGATATACTTTTGTCGAGTCTTATATTTTCAACACTTGCCCCTCAAATTAGTTGACCTTAGCTGAGCTAAACAAGTCAACGAATTTGATTTAAATCGACCCACTAATAATTATGATAAATTATAGATGTTTTGACACAAGCCCACAGCTGAGCTGTACCGACTCATGTAAAAACTCTAACTATCATCACAGTTATTAATGGAGGGCTTTTAATAAATCTTGACTTAATATATTTAAGGGATTTTACAATTATTAAACTGTCTCACCATTAATTTACTTATTGTGCATCCACACAATCTCATTACGAGACCTATCTCTATGAATCTTGAAGTAATCATGTACTTCAACCATAAGGAATTCATATCTAAATCATAACATGTATTTCTCTACAGGTTTGATAGATAAAATTCATTTCTACATTTCTATCTTGAAATGTTAAATCATAACACATGAGATAAAAAAAAATTCTTCGAAATCTCTCGAAGCACTAATCTTCAAAATTTGAAGAAGAGGTTTTGAACTATATGATCCAACCACGATTGGCTCTGATACCACTGTTAGGTTCTGAGCGCAGCGAAATATTTATAATAAAGCAAAAATCTGCTCTTAAATCATAGATCTTTTCGTGGTACATATAGTTCTAAACAAAATGATGTGAAAACTAGCATAAACTGAAAATATACCTTGTAATCCTTTGCTTATTGTGAATAATATCACGAACAGACGAGAGCCCCACGTGTGACTCCTCTAGTGGTATCCACGCGCACAAGATCACGAACTAGATGATCCGTTAGGTGCTTGCCACTTGGATCGACAGAATTCTTTCGGATGCACTACGGATCTGGAGATGCGTCTCCAACTAGAGAAGAAGTACTCGAAGGCTTCCCGAGAGAGATGGAGAGAAACCACACAAGAGAGAGACAAAGGAGAAGTATCTCCTCCTCTTCTTCCAATGGTGGATATATATAGCCTCCAAGGAAGATGAAGAGACATGACTCTTCATATTCTTCATTAAATTATCATAATTGCGACTTTTGAAATTCTCCATTAATAATCATTAATAGAGACTCTTCATCTTCTCCATTATTGCCACAATAATTGTGGCCTTTCAAATTCTCCAAATAGAATAAGAGATAAATTTACTCTCTCTTCTCTTCATCAAATAAATTCATATTTGATCTTGATCCATTCTCGCTTCCGATATTTCAGAAATAATTAATAATCCAATTAATTCTTATTCAGAAATAATAAATTGATTGATTTTAGTATCCACTAAAATAATCAACTACAGATATTGTTCGTGTCTATGTGCTATGCATGCGACCCTCTAGGTTCTATACACGAAGGCAGTGTAAATCCATACACAGACTAAGGTAACCGTCTAGCAATAATTTTTAGCCACCCAACGCGATAGAATGTTAGTTATAAACTAAAACCTCCATGAACCGATTACTGTGTAATTCAATCTCTTCATCTTTATCCTACATCCCAATTAATTCGGTGCAGTATGCATCATCACCAATTAATTATTTTACTTGATTTCCAAGATATAATAGACTCATCTTGAATGATAATCATTCCTCTCATGGCCATCGATTTCAAGTCACTAATATCTCTATCAAGCGGTCAGGTTGTTAACTCCCAAATCCAAGAGAGCGATGAATCCTCTATTGACTCAACACTATTCTCTCTACGTTTGTCATACACCCAATTACCGTATTAATCACAATCCGATTAATGATTGCTTTTAACGACATCAAAGTACATAACTCCACGCATAGAATATATGAAGGTCTCAAGTCAAAAGATCAGTTACACTCGTTCATTAAGACGAATTACCAATGATGCTTAATATGTGGTGTTCTCTTAAGCGGGTCGTGTTCAGTGTACCTCTAAACTCAAGGCACCCCTAAGTACAACTTGGATATCCATCCCTCCGGTCTATCTTGACCTAGTCATACTTAGCGTTGATCTAGATATCTATGTCCCCTCTAGATATCTATCCGATCAAGGACGATTTTCAGAATAATATAACCATAATCTGTGGGACTTTATCATTAATCATATACGTACAGAAAAGTAAATGATTAACGCCAAATACTTGCCTTTATTTAAATAATTATCCATAAATACATAAAAGTGTCTTGGCACATAAGTGCACACACTAATAGTTGAGCCTCCCCCTTCACTTGAGCTCCCTTCATCTTCACTTGAGCTTTTTCTTTCTTTAACTTCGGATGATGTGGAGGTTATATCTTCAATTCCCATGAAGGCAAAGTAGGACACATGATGTTCCTCCTCTTCCAATGATGATGAGTCATCTAATGTTGCCTTTAAGTTTTGGACTTTCTTTCCCTTTTCTTTTGCTTTCTTCTTTTCTTCCTTCTTCTTCCCTTCCTTTTTCTTCAAAAGAGGATATTCATCTCTCATATATCCTTCTCCTTGACAATTGTAGCATATAATCTTTTTTGTCCTACTCTTACTTCTTGAACTTTTCCTACCATGAGATTTGTTAGTTGAAAAATGTTTAAAAGTGTTTCTCATTTTTCTTACCATATATGCCTCCTCACCACTATCAATAGATACACTTGATTCTTCCGAATCGGATGATGAGACCTTCTTTTTCTTGTCTTTTCCCTTGTTTGCCACAAGGGTCACTCCTCTTGGTTTGTAGACTTCTTCGTTCGCTCCTCCAAACTGAGTTTCATAGAGTTCCATAGTTGAGAAGAATTCATCTAGAGAACTTTGCTCTAGATCCTTGGATATGTAATATGAGTCCACCATTGAGCTACAATTGACGGTTCTTGGGAAGGCATTGATGGCTTTCATAAATATGTCTCGGTTAGAGAGTTGCTCACCTACACTTGTTAGTTCATTTAGAATTTCTTTAATTCTAGCACGTAAGTTAGATACCTTCTCCCCTTTATCAAGGTTGATGTTGTTAAGTTGAGATTGGAGAAGGTCTCTCTTTGCCAACTTTGCTTCTGATGTGCCCTCATGAAACTCTACTAGCTTATCCCATAAATCTTTGGCAGTTGTGTAGCTCCCAATCCTTGTTACTTCTTGTTGGGGAAGCATACTTAGTAGATGGTGCAAGACTTTTGAATTTGCTAGATAATCATCCCTTTGCTTCTTACTCCATCTTATCTTTTCGAGTGACGTATTCTCGTGATCCTTAGGCATCTCAAAATCGTTTTCCATAATCAACATTATATTGAAATCAGTATCGAAAAATACCTCGATCCTTTTCTTCCCCCAAGAAAATTCTCCTTCGAATTTTGGTGGTTGGATGTGCGAGCTGACTATTTTGATGAGAATTTGCTCTTCTCGGCGGTTAGTCCATTGAAGGGTGACTTTGTGCTCTGATACCACTTATTGAGGACCAAATGCCAACTAGAGGGGGTGAATAGCTTGATTCTCTCAATTCGAATTTCTTCCTACAATGATAGTATACGTAGCAGAAATGAAAGTAACATTGAAATCAATTCTAACACTAAACCTTCACGTGGTTCAGAGATTGTTTGCTTCTACTCCACGACGTGTCCTTGAGATGCACGAACCCTTGATCATTCGGTGGATCAATCCCCGGCAATCTCCGGTTAGAACTTTTTCCTTCTCGGTGGAGAACAACCTCTCACAATGTTCTCTTCCTCTTTACAAGTTGAGAGTTAGGGTTAGGAGAAAAAGATGAGCTTTTGGGGCTTAAGCACTTGAGCAAGAAAGGTTTTTTACGATGAACACAGCTAACCTTTCTCAAGTCTCAAGCTCCTCTTTAAATAAAGGAGAGAGTTGCTAACAAAACAGCTCATCCCCACCTCTCGAGATGGAGGATATACTAGGCGAGCTTCCTCCTACCCCTATGGGTACATATTCAAGGGGACTACCTCTGTTCCAGTTGGCCCTAACTTAACCAAATCTGCCACAGCCTGACTTGCCTCGACCAGAGCTGCCTCTGGCCAACCTGCCTCAGCCAAAGCTGCTTCGGACCGACCTACCTCCGGCAAAGATTATGGATGTTTTGGGAATTCCTTCCCCCAACCCTCTTCCCTTGGTTGTTCGAAAAGAGGCGGTCGCCAATCCTTCGCACCTGTCGGAAGAAAAACGATTCCACTCCTTTGCCCCTCTGACTTCCGGCTGAATCTCATTCTGCTGGGTCTAGTGGCCACCCGGTGGCAGGACAGGGAGGCGACAATCGAGGGGATTCTCATGCGGACTATGTTGGAGTAACTGATGAGGGGATCAGTATGGATCATATCTTCAAAGTAATGGTCTTCAGTCGCCACTACCCAAAGCTCTTTTAGGGCCACCGAGAACTACGGGAGTAGGTGGCCGGTTTGTCTGGGCAGCTGTCTACCTGTCGGGTCACCATCACTAGTCTGAAGATGGAGGTAACCCGTTTGAAGTCCCTTTATGAGGACCCATCGTCGAGCCTGGTCGAGATCAAGCATCTTCAAAAAATAATAAGTGAGAATAAGATCTCAATCTCGGACACCAAGTACACCTTAAGCCAATGCCAGAATGAGATCGATTTTTTGATGGCTCAAGTCAAATTCTTGGAGGCGATGGGGAAGAAGAAAAATAAGAAGTTCAAGCACCTGAAGGCAGAATTAGAGAAGGGGACCCAGAAATGGGCTTCCTTGGAAGTAGCCAGGGAAGCGGTTTGCGTCTAGCTAGAGACCTACTGTTGGTGCCCCGGTTGGTTTTGATGCGATCAACCAAGTTAGGTTAGGTCCTGTTGGTTTTAATCCCTCTGCTAAGTGTGCAGGAACTTAGGTACGGAGGAAGTCGAGCGTAAGACGCAACGGACGAGAAGGATTGCGCGGGGAAGTGAGCCGACGGGCTCGGTGCAATCCGAGGGACGCGGAAGTTGTGGAAGAGTACGTCGGTAGACCAAGAAGAACGTGCGCGACGTCCGAGGGACAAGAAATCTGGCGGAAGCACGTTCGAGGGGCGAAAGGCCAGAGTCGAGTTCGGGTGAACCTAACTCCGGTTGGCCGGAAATCACCCAATCGACGATTTGACGAAAAGTCAACTAAGTTGACTTTTATCAAGTCAACACTTGACTTGCAATTAAAATAAAGCTTTAATTATACTAAAACTTTAATTAAAGATTCAATTTAATTATTGTTTTTAAGTAAGCGTTCTTTAAATTAAAATTGTTTTATTAAAGCTTCCTACATGAGCGTGCTTTTGATTAAAGCTGTTTTATTGAAGCTTCTTACCGCTACAAATGGAGGCGAGGAATTCGGATGGTCAAAGATCGGATGGTCAAAGATTTTTGATAAAGCTTCTTCTTCTTACCGCTACAAGTGGAGGCGAGGAATTCAGATGGTCAAAGATCGAATGGTCAAAGATTTTTGATAAAGCTTCTTCTTCTTACCGCTACAAGTGGAGGTGAGGAATTCGGATGGTCAAAGATCGAATGGTCAAAGATTTTTGATAAAGCTTCTTGTACGCAGTTTGTATGCACGCCGAACCTTTAAATCAAAGGTTGAGATAAAATTTCATCTACGATCAAGATGAAACTCAATCTTGTATCAACGGTCAAGATCGTATCACTCAACCTATAAATAGGCTTAGAGATTTAGATTTCATGAATTCAATTCATTTCTTGTAATTCTCTCTAAAGTCTAGCGATCTTCAGTTGTAAGGCTTCTCCGCCACAAGGAGATTTTTTTGAGCTTTAACCGTCTTGGAAGCAACGACCAAGTTGCAATCAAGTTTTTTTTAATAGACGAGTTTCCATCACTTTTATTTTATTAGCCGTCTATTCACCCCCCTCTAGCCGGACCAACCCGATCCAACACCTACCAGCAGCAGTTCCACATTTTAGAGGTGGAACTGAAGGCGACTCAAGAAGAGGCCGAGTCCTATCGGTCCGTGGCGGAGAGTTAGTTGTAGGAGTTAGAGTCAGTGCGGGAGACGTCCGATGTAACGTTGGTTGCGCTGGAGAGTGAGCTACGATCCTCCTAAGCATTTGCCCAAGTGGTTGACAATTCAAATCGGGTTTAGTCTGTTGAGCTGGAGTGCCTTCATGTGGATGTGCAAGCGGCCCAAGTTGAAGTGGCGATCCTCCACTCCTCTGTGCCAGAGTTTCGAACAGCTCTGGGGGTGCAACAGGAGTTATTGGAGTGGAAGAAGACCGAGCTGCGAGAGTACTAGGCAGGGGAGGTATCCCGTTGGGAGGCTCAGAAGAAAGTCTTCATCTCTTCAAAGGAGTTTTACAGCTTAGTGGGAAGTCGCCTCCTTTGTATGGTGGAGCATGGCATAGCGGGCGCTCTACAGTAGCTAACTGAGGTTGACCTCCTTCTAACGGATTAGCTCTACCCTCGATCTCTCTTGCTCAGATCACCGACAATCTCCCAGATGAGGACGTGGTGAATTTTCAAGGTTGATGTTTGTCTTATTTCTTGTTTGTTTTTTTAACCCCTGTAACGATTTACATGATATGAATAAAAGGTATGCTTGGGGGCTTATCTTATTTGAGCTGAGGGAGGCTTGTTGTGGACACAGATATAGGTGCTCAACTTCGACCTAGCCCTAAGAGGTTGAAAAGCTTGACCTTGTTTCAAGATGAGCCGAGCCCCTTGGAAGCTAAGGACCAGTGATCATGGCTTGAGGATCTCGACCTTGACTATATCTGAGCTGAAGGAGTTTAGGCGCTGAAAAGGGCGCAGGCGATACGACATGAGCACAACCCTTAGAGGGAAAGGTTGCTACCACAACCCGAGGATCTCAACTCCAATTATGTCCGAATCAAGACAGTTTGGGCCTTGAAAAGGACGCAGGTTCTAGGAGAGAAAAAACTTTTTTTTGCTTTTGCTAGTAGGAAAAAAAAGAGTACAAGAGTTTTTGAGTATAGAAAAGTAAATAGACAAGAAAGAAAAAAAAAGGGCAAAAGGGTTATGTGACCGGGAAGTAGCCATGGTTGGTTGTAAGGCTTCAGGTGATGAACATTCAAGGGTCTCTTTAGTTTTTTCCCCTCGTCATCTTCCAAGTAGTAAGCTCCTGAGCTCAGCTTTTCTATCACCCAGAAGGGTCTTTGCCAACGAGGTTCAAGTTCGCCATCTTCTCCTGCAGGTTTGATCTTTTTTCCAGACCAAATCCCCTTTCTGGAAGGAACAAGGTATGACTCGCCAATTGTAATTGAGGCGTATTCGTTGTCGATAGGAAATTAGCCGGGTTGCTGCTTTTTCAGGAGCTTGTGTGAGAAGATCTAGATCCACCAGACGTAGCTAGTCGTTCTGGTACCCACAAGTAGTTCTTCTGAGAAACTCATCCCCAATCTCCACTAGGACCACCATTTCTTAACCATAGACCAAGTGGAATGGTGTCATTTGAGTGCTTTCCTGGGGAATGGTATGATATGCTCAAAGGATACTTGGAAGTTCTTCTACCTAACTGCCTTGGACATGATCTAGCTTGATCTTTAGTCTCCTGATGATTTCTTTGTTTACCACCTTGACCTGTCTATTGCTCTAGGGGTATGTGACAGAGGTGAATGCCTGTTGAATGCCAAATTCATCACACCACTGCTTCAGGCGATAGTTCTGAAATTGTCGGTCGTTGTCAGATATGAGCCTGTATGGGAGCCTGAATCGACAGACAATATTTTGCCATAGAAACTTGATGACTTCTCCTTCCATAATATGAGCCATGGGAACAACTTCAACCTATTTAGAGAAGTAGTCCATGACTTCTAGCAAAATTTCTTCTGCTATGGACCCTGAGGAAAAGACCCTACAATATCCATCTTCCACTGGTTGAAAGGGCATGCTACGGTGGAGGTCTTCTGGAATGCAGTGGGATGATGAGGCAAATGTTAGTGGTTCTGGCAGGGGATATAGGCAATCACAAGGCTCGTTGAGCCAGCTTGTAGCGTTAGCCAGAAATATCCTATCAGTAGTACATTGCAAGATAGGATCCTGGCTCCTGCGTGATTCTCGCAGATGCCTTCGTGAATTTTCTGCAGAACGTAATCAACATTTGCCAACCCAAGTCATTTGAGAAGATGTCTGGAAAAAGAGCGTCGATATAATAAGTTTTTGATTAACATGAATCAAGTTGCTCTTCATTTCAACACTTGAGCCTGCTCAGAATCCTCGAGACGATAAGTAGTCAATGAAGGGTGTCCTCCAATCGGTGGGGTCACTTGGTCAAGTGACCTGTTGGACTTGAGAGATCAACAAGGTGTGGGATATGCACTCCCTAGTCTTCCACTGTGCTAGCGCGTTGGCAAGTTTGGCCAGCTCGTTTGCCTTCTGGTTCATGGCTCGGGGGATTTTCTGCATGTTGACCTCTTGAAAACCTAGTCGGAGTTTTTCAAAGGCTTCAGCATAACCCCACAGGCTTTCATTCCGGACTTTAAAGTTTTCCGTCGTCTGTTGAGTTACCAAATGCGAATCGGAGTATATCATGACTCGGGAGGCCCCGACCTGTTTGGTTGCTTATAATCCTGCCAATAATGCTTTATACTTGACCTCGTTATTTAAAGCTCGAAATTCTAGTCGGATGGAGAGGGAGAGAATATCCTCCTGGGGGACACCAGGAGGACCCCTACCCCACTCCCTTGCTGATTGGAAACTCTATCTATATAGACCCTCCATTTCTCGCCTATTGTGGGTTCGAAAGTATCAAATAAAAAGTCTTCCAAGGCTTATGCTTTAATAGTTGTCTTGGACTAATACTGAATGTCATACTCGCTTAGCTCGATTGTCCACTTAACTAGCCTCCCTGAGGTCTCAGGAGTAGATAGGACCCGACCCAGGCTGCTATTAGTGTGTATAGACCCTCCATTTCTCGCCTATTGTATGTTCGAAAGTCTCAAATAAAAAGTCTTCCAAGGCTTATGCTTTAATAGTTGTCTTGGATTAATACTGGATGTCATACTCGCTTAGCTCAATTGTCCACTTAACTAGCCTCCCTGAGGTCTCAGGAGTAGAGAGGACCCGACCCAGGCTGCTGTTAGTGTGGATGATGATAGGGTGAGCAAGGAAGTAGGCTCACCACCGTTGGGTAGCCAGGGTCAGGCCTGATGTGAGCCTTTCCAGAGTAGTGTATCTCTTTTCAACATGCTTAAATACATGACTGAAGAACATTTCTCGACCAAATTGATAGGTCCGAAGCTGATAGGTATACCCATAATGCTTCTCCCATCATCGGCTTAGAGAGGAGAGGTAACTGAGCAAAGTATGCCTTTAATTCCAAGAAAGCCTAGTCACATTTCTCATCTCATTTGAATTTGGTTGTCTTTCATAGGATTTTAAAGAAAGGAAGGCTCCGAGTAGCTGAATGAGATATGAAACGAGATAAAGTTGTTATCCGTTCCACCAATTGAGTTTCTTGGAGGTTGCGAGGTGGAGGCATGTCCTGTAAGGCTTACATCTTCTCTGGGTTAGTTTTGATTCCTCACTCCGTAATGATGTAGCTCAAGAATTTTCCACTGGTAACCCCGAACAAGCATTTATCAGGATTGAGTTTGAGGTTGTACCGTCGAAGGGTGTTACAAGTCTTATCCAAGTCAAAGATGAGGGTATCTGCTCACCGAGTCTTGATGAGAATGTCGTCCACATAGACTTCGATGTTCTTCCCAATTTGGTCTTTGAAGACGCGATCCATGAGTTGTTGGTAGGTTGCCCCTGCGTTCTCGAGGTCGAATGACATAATCTTATAGTAGAAAGTGTTGGGGTTGCATAAGATTGCAAACATAGTTCCACATTAAAAACACATTGGAAAGATCATGGACTTATAAGAGAAAGATATCTTCATTGGTATGAGACCTTTTGGGTAGAGTCTAAGAGCAAAATCATGAGGACTTAGGCCCAAAATGGATAATATTATATTATTGTGGAGATATCTAAAGTTTTTCAGTCCTAACAATTGGTATCAAAGCCAGGACTGCCGAAGGTCTAACCACCGACTGTGCACAAGAGCTACGTTTAATTGAACCATGTGGTTTAACCCTTGAACAAAGAAAGTATGAGCTCCCATGTCTTGATCAAGAGGACCAGACACCAGGTAAAGAAGTCCTAATTGCAGCTAGGCAATGAAGTCCTAGTAGATCAGGTGAATCGAGGGACAGAAAGTCCTGGTGGGCCAAGGATCGGATATCAAACAGAAAGACATTCCGCTTGAGGGGGCCTATGGTCCTTTGTTTGGGGAGGGATTGTTAGGGTTGCACAAGGTTGCAAACATTATCTCATATTGAAAACACATGGGAAAGATCATAAGCATATAAGAGAAAGATATCTCTATTGGTATCAGATCTTTTGGATAGAGCCCAAGAGTAAAACCATGAAGGCTTAGGCCCAAAGTGGACAATATCATACCATTGTAGAGATATTTAAATTCTTTTTGTCCTAATAGAAAGTCCCATTAGGAGTTATAAAACTACCCTTCTCCTGGTCTTTTTGAGCCAAGGGGATTTGATGATACCCTTGGTAAGCCTTCAGCATACAAATAAGTTCGCACCCGGCGGTAGAGTCCACCAGCTGGTCTATGCAGAGCAAAGGATAACAGTCCTTAGGGCAGACCTTGTTGAGGACTTGAAAATCAACACACAACCTCCACTTACCTCCTGGTTTAGGGACCAAGACCACATTGGATAGTCAGGTGGGGAACTGGACTTCCCTGATATACCCGACAGTTAATAATTTGTCCATCTCGACTTGGATCTCCTGGCTTTGCACGGGAGAGAACTTCCTTTTCTTTTGCCATACTGGTCAATCATCAGGTCAAGCGTTCAGCTAGTGGACTATTTTAGAAGGTGAGACCCCCGTGACTTTTTTGGTCGACCAGGCAAACACGTTGTGATGGTGTTTAAGACAATCTATCAACGCCTATTTGCGGTTTGCTTCAAGTCTGCCACTATTCGGGTTGTTCCCTCTGGTAAGTGAGGGTGTATACTCATCTCCTAGTGACCTTCCTCAAGATAACGGTGACTTCTTAGATACCTGCATGAAGGTGTGGTGGATCTTACGTGCTTTCTTGGCGTCAATTCTGATTATGTCTACGTAACACTTGCAGGCTGTCAGCTGACTACCCTTTACTTCTCCTACCCAAGTTCCGATTGGGAACTTGAGCTTTTGATGGAATATGGAGATTACGGCTTGGAAAGCACTCAGGGCAGGTTTGCCCAAAATGATATTGTAGGCAGATTCTATGTTTACTACCAAGAAAGGGGTGTGTCTAGTTTGTTGAGCGAGCTCGTCCCCGAGGGAAAGGGCAAGATGGATCTGCCCCATTGGCTCTATTTGATGCCCTATAAATCCATACAGGGGAGTACTGATAGGAATGAACTCTTCACCTTTTGATTAGATTTGGTCGAAGGCAATCTTGAATATAATATTTACTAAACTGCCCGTGTTGATGAATACTCGCTTTATTATGTAGTTGACTACTAAGGCTTCAATCACGAGTGCATCCTCATGTGGGGTCTCGACTCCCTCTAGGTCGGTGGGCCCGAAGGAGATGTCGGGACAATCCACGAAGCTTCCTCTCTAGCTAATCCCATAGTTTTTTCATGCGACGCGCATGAGATTTGCAAGCTCAAGAAGAATATCCCTTTATGGGGCCTCCGGATATAATATTGATCATTCTGGAGGGCCCACCTTCTATTTGCTCTTGTCTTCACATCTTCGTTCAGGCTCAGGCGACATCCTAGTTTGGCGTCGCGAATCGGGTCTTGGTTCCAAGGTACAATCTCGCTGGTTGGCTTGGGGTTGAACTTCCTACTTGTACGAACTACGCTTCCGAGGGTAGGGTTCAGAAGAACTACGAGTCGCCGACTTCCAGGAGGCCTTCCTTTTATCCGCTAGTATGCATAGTTCCCAGGCATACTAATGGCAGTCGCGGGTGGAGTGGATATTGGTTTGGTGAAAATCACATAAAACTTTGCCTTGAGGCCTAGACTCCGACCTGTGGCTCGACAAGTTTACCATCTAGACTGTTCGCTCCCTTGGGGCCATAAAATCTTAATTGCGTGGGGGAGGCGGAGCTTTCTCTCAGTCGGAGGGTTTGAGAGGGTCGAAGCTGGTCCCTCCTTTCTCTTTGTGCTCTGAGCCTCCTTTACTTGGACATATTTGAGAGCTCATGCTTGTAACTCATCAAAGTCATGAGGAGGCTTCTTAACCAGGGATCGAAAGAAATCCCCGTCTACCAATCCTTGCGATAAGGCGCTGACCTAAACCTCAAGGGTAATTAAAGGAACATCCATAGTTACCCGGTTGAATCATTGTAAATACTCCTTCAAAGGTTCCTTGAGCTTCTTTTTGAGGGCAAATAGATCTTGGGGCTTTTTTTGGTACCTTCAACTGGTGGTGAAGTGTCGTAGGAAGGTTGCCTTGAAGTTTTCGAAGGTTTTGATGGAAGAGGCCAGGAGGCGATTGATCCATCTTTGTGCTGGTCTGGACAATGTTGTTAGAAATACTTTGCATTTGATTTCGTTAGTGTACTAATGCAGTAGGGATACGTTTTCGAATTTACATAGATGGTCTTCTGGATCAGTCATGTCATTGTACTCCTTTATCGACAATGTTCTAAAGTGTCTAGGTAAGACATCCTGTAAGACATTGGCCAATAAAGGGGTGCCTCGGATGCCGTTTGTCTTGTTCACAGTGGATGTGTTCTTGAGAGGGCTTCGATGAAGGTTTTCTCCGAAGGATCCTGAAGATTCTCCCCTCATGGTCGAGGTACCAAGAGGGAGAGGGGCATTTTCTTTAGGTACTCCCATGAGGGGAGCTGCCCTGGGTTGCATTATCGGTGATGTCTTGATAGAGGGAGGGGTGGATATGGTAACAGGCGGTGCCTGTCCTTGCAATATGGCTTGCACCGTAGCCGCTATCAGACTGTTGAACTCCTCCTTTGTCATAGTGACGAGATCTTGTCCTTCTTCCTTAATGTTGGGTCATCCGATGTCGGTCATTACGGATCTCGGGTCAACTCTTAATTCAGAGTTTCCACAAACGACGCCAATTTGATGCTGCTCAAGCTCTTTGGCGGTCAACTCACCGGTGATCTATTCCAAGAGAAGGAAATGAGCTTCTTAAGGTGGTTGACGTGGTCCCTCTAAAGAGTACTGAAAAGAGAAAACGAGTCAGGATGACGACTGGAGGGATTCCGGCATAGCCACTCTGATGCTCAAGTTAGAGATAGATTAAAAGATGAATTGCACTAGGAGTTATTTAGAGTATTAGCATTTGTCGTCTCCTGTCGGAGCAGATACTTTTTCATAGGGGTTGTCAGAGGATATCACGTTCCCATGATTCCGCGAGTTTCGTAATTGTTACTCTATCGAGCGTGGATCTTCATGATGCATTAAAATGGTCTTTAATGCAGACATTTCTTCATGGAGCATATTCGTCTATCGTTTTAGTCCACATTTTTTTAAAGTCGTTATTTCACCGGGAGCGAGAGGTCTCGGTGACTTCTTACTGAATATAAGTCGTGACCAGGCAACTTGTATGAAGACGTTCCAGCTCAGGGGTCGAGCTAGAAGGGCTGAACTACAGCTTGAGAGATCGTGCTTTAAAGAGCTGGGCTTTCCAACTCAGGGGTCAAACTAGAATGGTTGAACTACAGCTCGAACTTTCGGTCAAAGTGTGCTAGCCTAGGACTTACGTGGAGTGATTCGAGCTGGGGTTGCGACTTGGGCGAAATGCTTATATCATTTAGGATGACATGACCTCCTTCCCTGGCTCAGTAAACCACACCCCCAACATCAAGATATATTAAAATAAACACTTATAAAAATATTATCAATCCGCTTGTTTCTTAGCTCGAACACACAATTAGACGAGCGTTCTTCTTAAACTGAAATTCCCTCTCAAATCTGGATTATACACGTTCTAATGCTATTACACCACCCTGTACCCTATTTCGAGATAATAACGACTCTGATGCTCATCACTCTGCAAAAATGTGCCTTGTCGACTGAAATCACGTGCTTAAAAATATAAAACAATCGTCCCATAAAAGCTTAAAAGTGGTAATCTGATGCATCAACCACTCAATTTTAGTCAAACTTTCTGTGTTCATGCATGATCAACCGCTGCAGGGCAACATCTTTCGACACACTTCTTCCTGTAACACCATGTGTAGTGCTCACTTACATTCTATTCGTCTGGCTAAGCTATCTGTCCTTGCAAAGGTAGATGAGGAGTAACAGATAGGCTAAAGTCACTATCATACATCACTATTTATGAAATGTATTAGTCTTAACTCAATATCTTCCACTGCTAAAGTAAATGACTAAGAGCAAGAAAGCATGATTACTCTACAGTTTGATTAAGATAAACTTATTTGACTTTGTGATCTGGTTGGTCGTGGCGTTTCCATCCGAAACTCCCCTAACTTTCCAAGCCTCACTTGTCAATAGCATGAACTGATAACAGCTGTGGAATTAGAGGGTCAGTGACGCAAGAAAAGATGGGACAGAAAAGATTTTCATGTTGACATTTGAAGCCAAGCGTGTGGGAATCTATTTGTTCTTCTTTCTCGCTTGTGCCACCTTTCCTTCATTGTAAATGTTACGTCAAAAGGAAATTCTGATTGCTCTTATCATGACTCAGCTATTGATGGAACGGCAAGCCTGTCTTTCAGCACCAAAATTGATGTCTACTTCCTCACTTAGACTGGCCAAACAAGTGATGTGGATGTTAAGCAATCGCCAGTGCTACAACAGGGCATAAATTCCAGTTTCTTGAAACAGGAAGGCATTTCAAAAGGAGCATCACCACTGAATCAGAGCTGCTAGGTAATAAAAGAAGCTGCTATATAAGCTATTCAAAAATCTAGATTTGCATATCATACCATAATTTTACAAGTGATCTGCAATTGTGGACCCAACTCGCTACACAATTAAATGCATTAACAGAGAGGCAAAGTTTTTGGTAACATGAAGCTTTGCCATCCAGAATCCCTCAAAGATGAAGATCAACTTTTCATACTGCTTTTGATGGAACAATTCCTGTAATATAAGAAACTGCAATTTTCAATCTGCATTTATAGTACTTCTGAGTACCAAAATAAGGAAGAGATTCATCGACAGTGTAAATATAATCTAGGACATGGGTGTAAGCTTTCTTGGATCCTTCAATTTTCTTCTTAGTGTTTTGATAATATAATTCAAAAGCAAAAATGCAATTGAAATCACCTAACATGATATCCTACCAGCAGCAAGGATAAAAAGCTGCATTGGGAAAAAAAAATTCCCACTTCATTCACATCACAGCGTGTGTTAATGCTGGATACCGAAAATTCAATACGTGAAAATATTACCATTGACTTAGAGCACACCAACTATTTACTGAAAATAATATTGCCAACACAAAAATATTCATGTTTATAGATGGTTATGTTTACCAGAATTAGAACTATTAAGTACCTTACAGATGGTTATGTTCCATGTGGATTATTAGCGTTTCAACAAACCGAGGACATGATGAGCTATGATAGAGAGCATGAATTCACAACGTGAAATTCAACATGAATGACGTGACACTTTTCGTGTACACGTCCGATCGGACACGTTCAGCGGCCTCCGGTCGCCGCCCCGACCCAAACTATACCCTGGGGGGGGGGTATGGTGAACCCGTCGATGATTGCTGCAATTGAAGTGTCACGTTATTCACGTTGAGTTTCACGCTGTAAATTCACGTTGTGTATCATTTTTGTTTTTTTATATACAATAGCATATTCATGACAACAACAACAACAACTGTGTGTGTAGCACTCATTTGTATTTTATTTCAGAGAAAATTTCATATTGACTCCTTTTTATACAAAACTCCCTTGAGATTTGCAAATCATTTTGGGGTTGCACTCTCGTCTAGGTCAAGTTGTCAACTAACAATAAATATCATATTGCAAATGGAAAAATCTGTCAAAAATCTTAAGCAGATAAAATATAAACACAAGTACTAGTGATTTATATCTACATTAGGGGGGGAAATGGATCATGAGCTCTGATGAAGAGCATAATTAATAGAACTATAAATACAACTAATAGTTACGCTAATCTGAGATTAGGAAAATATGGATCATGCACTCTGATGAAGAGCATACTAATAGTAACTTAGACAATGAGAATTACTTTTTTAAAAAGGCTCACTTGGCCCTTAGGCGAAGTGACTATGCCAAAAAATGCATAGGTGGCAGCCTAAGCCACTTTTTAGAACAATGGTTATACCTACAATAACAAATTTGTCACTTGAACTTACAATAGGCACATAGCTTTCTATCCACTAATGCTGCCACCATACTAGGATATGTGAGCAAATACCAAATCATCTCCACAAAGGACATCAGAGTTTGCTGAAATACTCACCTGAAAAGGATGGACCTAAACCCTCTTGAAGAACGACAGAATATTTCCTTGCTTAGCATCTTTAGGACCACCTTTCCCAGATTTCTTGCTGGCATTTTTGCCCCCGGGATGAGTTGGAGCAACCTTTCCTGGTGCCTGTGCTTTGTTAACCACAGGTGGTCTGCATAAAAAAACCATTATGTTATTAAGCCAACTCCAAATGCAGAGGAACTAATATATCAAAAGTAACATATTAAGAAAAACAGCTAAATCAGCTCAACAAAAATTAAATAGGCCTTATTACTTCCCCATGCTCGCCTGTAATGAACAGATGAGGAAGAACATTACTAACACTACAAGAAGAGGGAGGAAAAGGGTAAGGAGGTTTAATCTTATCAAATAACCATTTACCTAGTGTCCAACCTCAAAGAAATAATATTAGAGAAGTTTCAACCAAAAAATATGTTGTAAGATAATGCATATGATATTGGTTGCTCAAACTCTTTTTTCATACTCGTACCTCTTTAGATTGTGTTAACCCGGGAGTGGCTTGTGTATATGTCAAGTCCAAGTAACAAAGGCTATAACTAAGATAAACAAAAATAAGATTATGAACATTTCAGTTATATCTAACAAATCCTAAAACAATCATCCAAATCCAAGCCAATGAGATAATTCAGGACAGGAAAGAAAACCAGCATCACCAGCTTTAAATGCTCTTTGAGACAAATACAAGCTTACATCAAAGTTTTCTTATAAGTCGTGCGTGATAAAATAATTAAGGTTTTTCAATCCTAATTTGATAGGAAACATTTTCCTTCTGAATGAATCTAAAAAACAGATGTAGGAACCAAAAATAAAGGGTTAAGTCTAAGCTACCTGTTTGCAGCATCACATGTGGATATATCCTTGTCTGATTTTTTATTATCTAGAGTTTCTCCCTCCCAAACAACA